>CAIGQZ010032675.1:7652205-7668379 GCA_903798205.1 Danio tinwini
CACACACATGTAATGATTTTTTGAATTAACATTATTTTGAAAAATTACGTTAACATTTTAAATAATAAGTGGTATCGATATCGGTATCGAAAAAAAAAGTATCGTATCGCATTAAAAAGTTGTGGCATCGCCCATCCCTAGATCTGATGTAAACTATCTGTGGCTGCTTTCAGTATATGGCAATAAATGTCATGTAAATGCAATTTAAACTCACATTATTAGCATTTAACACTGAATAAAGCACATGAGCTGTACCTGAGGTGATCATTGTCAGTTTTCTGTTGTTCAGCTGCAAGTAATAGAAGCCGCTTCTAATATATCAATTTGAGGTGTTGGTTTGAACAAAAACTCATTTTCCTATGGAAAATATTCCTTCTATCAGACTCCATTGCTTTTATATAGAACATGAATTAAATCAGCCTTTAGGCTCGATCATCAGACTTGCTCCTGTTGGTCTTCAATCTGGCAACCTGCACTTGCGTTTGTTTTGATCCAGGAATGCAATAACCTAGTTACATACTGCACTTTTAAGTTAAATGATTAGTTGTTAAAAATGTAAGTGGATTAAACATAAAATAATTAAGATGTTCGAAAAAAATCTTGAGAATTGTGTTGTTTCAGCTCAATTGAAATAAGTAGCTTGAACAAACAGTAAACATTTCTTGAGTAATGTCAGAAAACAATAAATCTGTATAGGCCATGATTTGTTTCTTGAGCAGCAAATCAGCATATAATGATCTCTGAAGTATCAGACACTGATGAATGGAGTATAGGAATAGAAATATAAACAAAATGTTGTTCATATAAAATAGATTTTTTTATTAGAAAAAGAATATTTCACAATATCACAGTTTTTACAGTATATTTCTACAGATAAAAGCAGACTTGATGAGAAAATATTCCAGACTGCCAGTGAAGCAGAGTGTTCTGAGAAGTGTAAAGGAGCGTAGAATATGAAAAAGGAAACTGGGATTTTACTAGATTGATGAGAAAAGAGACTCGACGACACCACAGTTAATCTTTGATTCCCAGCATGCTTTGCTTGACTTGATGACTCATTTCTTCAAATAAACCCATTACATAATGCAAAGGAGGGAAGGATTTTAATACTGAACCCAAATTAACTTTGAGGGTGAGATTTCTCTCCGCGGATTGCAGCAGCCCTTTGTGAACGTGAGCTTAAGCTGACACGAGAGCAGCAGACTGAGTTCATCCTCTAAACTAACACCCAGAGCAGCTTCATCAGCAGTAAATTTTCAAGTTTAACTCATTTACACATCCTCCACTGAAAAAAAGAGAAGAGTGTCAGACACTAATCTAGTGTGTCTCTTTTCTTATCAGTCTGTAAAAAGACAAAGTTCAATCTCACATTCTTCATATACAGTTTGCAGGAAGAGAACTTATTTCCTCTGTTTGATCCTGTTTATCAGTCAGATGCTTATAGACTTAAAGACATACAATGCAGAAAGGCAGGTATGCCTATTTAACCAAACTAAGCTTAAATGGTTGCAGACATGAGAAAATGCCAACCCAGGCTCATTCTGAAAATGTTGCCCTATATGCATTTCTGGAGAATGTGAAATACATCCCAAGAGATTTTTTGCAGTTTTTGCGCAAATCCAGAGGGCGCTGTGTGCGCTTTTTGAGATTTTAAATTTCTCAAGAGTGCCATTCGTGCCTGCTCTTCTCAAGTAAATCCACCAGAGGCCGCTGTTGACTGACTGACTGACCTAAACCCAACCAATAGTGTTTTCAAAAGCAGTTCAGAAAAAGAAAAGCCCTCACAACAGCCTGATTTTTACCATGTTTTCAGATCTGACCACATTCTCACCCTGTTATTTACTTATTTAATTATTTTATTAGCTTTCATTTTACCTGCTTTCTGAAACCGTTCTTCGTTGGACTCGACCCCTGTCGTCGTGGTCAACTCCGCTCAACATCATAAGTCATAACTGTCAACCCTCCCGTTTTTCCCGGGATTCTGCCGTATTTTACAGTTCTATCCCGCTATCATACCGTAAAGGTATTTTCCTGTATTTCTCCCGTATTTTCAGTCTTTCTCTGAAGGGTGGCAAATAAACATGAAAGAGCAAATCCTCCCTATACGCAACCCATACGGCCAAACCACCAGGGGCTGCCCTTTGCTCTTAAATGTGAGTCTGTTCTGTGCTTTCGTTTAGGCATGTTTAGGCATGGAAACACTTTGAAATAAACAAACATATAATTGACATAATAATAATAATAATAATATCTAAAGATGTCAATCTTGGTGTTTTTTTTTAAACACATCTAATTTTGTCCTAATGAGCATAAAAAGCAATCGAATCCTTTCATTATGACGTTAGATGTGTGCATTTTTAAAGTGACACTGTTATTTAATGTAATCAACAATTTTTTTTTAATAAATAAGAGATTCATTTGTTGCTCTTTAATCAAAATGTGTCAGTTATACAGTGAAGAAATAGTTAATGAGATTTGATAGCTTAATTTTATTTCATTATAATAGCTATTCAAGCTGAACTGTTTGCTAATTTATTTGCTGCTAATGTATACTATTTATTTTTTCTTTTGTAAATGATAATAATAAAACATATTACTAACCATGTAACTGTTTATTTACAATGAAACAGCTCCAAATGAACATATAGATAATTTGTGGATTTTTTTAAGGGGGGTCGTGGTAATCCCTTATAATGGTGGGCATATCCCTTATTTTCACATCCCAATGTTGACAGGTATGTCATAAGTCCGCTGACACACGTGGCGAGCCACTGGACACACTGGTAACAGCGTAAAAGCCGTCCATATGAAGGTAAGCGGTTAGCTGGTAAGTGTAAAAGAAGCGACATCATACCTCCCCATAGCGTTCATTTATAGATGAAATGCAGCCATGCGTACTTCTTGCTACTTAATTCGCGATCTTCAGAAATGTATATAGGGCTAGGTTTTCAAAATGAGCCTATGAGGAAAAAGTGCCACAGCAAACCACTGACAACAAGGCATATTTTAAAGTACCACAGAATGAAAGTGCCTCACCTGTCATCATCCTCACCTGCCATTATGAGATGTATCCTAATGAGGAAATAAATATTTGTCCACTTATCTGTGCTATAAATGCAATTTCTGTATGATTCAAATGATTTCAATCCTTTTTCTAATCAAAATTGCTGTATTTAGCGTATTTCCTGTTCAATTGCAGCGTAGGAATTGAGGTGAGGCAGCACCGAGCAGTGCCTCTCGTCAGATTGTGCAATCCTTTGCACACTGGCTTAAGCGCGTCCCTTTGGCTCACTCAGTGTATGCTATCGATGTAATACTTTATTAAAATGTTTTTATACATTGTAGACTTTATTATGTGGCCTCACTTTGCATATGATAGGTTATGTATTTCACAGATGTCTATCATATATTTAGTGTTAGGATCTGACATAAAGCCACACTAAAAAGACGTAAGGTGAGGCAGGCAGTAGCACTTCCGCACTGATGAGCTCACGTTTATTCTTGTTCAGTGGTTGTTCTTCTTCTATGCAGTAAAGTTCAATAGGAGTCAGTTATTTTATGTTTTGCTCTGACTGACTGCAAATATCGCGGACATCAGCTCAAAAATATCTCAAAATAGGACTTTCAATAAAACCTGAATAAATAATGGACGACCAATGCTAGAGCAAAAGGACATGCTTTAAAGGATGGGACAGAAGATAACGTGATCGTTTAACATTTCACTTAATTTACAAGTAATTTAAAAAGTAAAATTTACACTTAATTTAAAGGTGTGTGTGTGTGAATGAGAGAGAGAGAGAGAGAGAGAGAGAGAGAGAGAGCAAGAGGGAGTGCGCGCATACGCCGTGGTGCTGTTTGTGTGTGTGTGAATGAGAGAGAGAGTGCATTTGCTGTGGTGCTGTCACTTGTTATAGTTGTCTGTAGCATCCAGCTGGGTGTTTTTTTTGGGAGGCATACTGAACCAATATACATTTAACATTCTTCCTTGGCCCAATATTCTTTGTGTATAATTAAGAAAGAAAGAATACTGATATAATATATGAAAAACAATCAGTAGTTGGCAAATATATCGGGTGAATATGTTTGTCCAAATGTGACTTTTGACTTTGAAAGATTCAGTGCCTCACCAGCCACAAACCTCATCGCTCATCATACCTAGACATAGCTGGATAATGAGAGTTCAGTACGTGGTCCTGTCAGACTGTGAGACTGGACAAAACACCATTGTTTTCTCGTTGTCATGTAAATCCTGTCAGTATAAAATCCTAATGAAAAACAGGCCAATTGGTACAAAACACCAACTCTAATGTTCAATTATTAGTATGCATGCATGCTTCAGGCAGCGTTTGATTGGCCACAATGTTTCCTTGTGAGATTACAACAATTATATTTTTCCCCTTATATTCTAAGCATAACAGTTTATAATGTTTCCTATTTATGTAGGACTCTTATTTTGAAAACAGGCTTTAAAGAACTAGGAAGCTGGCAACCATGCTTGGCTAAAGAGAACGTAATTTGATCGGATCACAGCTCGTCAGAACGCAAAATTCAGATTATAAATGCTACCTCAAATAGGTATAAGGTCTGTTTAAATGTACATTTTGCTAGTTTAATAACAGGTATATTGTGAAAATATGATTGTAATGAGGCAACAAACACATGTAAACTGCTGAATATAAGTTTAATGCATTATAAATCATGTCATATCACTCAGCTCTTACTGTAATTTTTCTGGAGTGATAAGATAGTAATTACATTGGAAAAACTCATCTGTTTATGAGGAAGTTTGTATTAATTCCTGTACGTGTTTTCATACATGCTAAACCCACTAACTCTAAAAACATTTCTGTCAGTGCCTTTTGTCAGGTATAATTATTATTTAGCCTATTTACTCACAATGCATAACTCAGGAGCAGTAATGGAGGAGCAGGCTTAGTTGCCTACAGATAACTCACTCGCTTCTAACGTGAAACTCTTCTGCACTTCATTTAAAAAGATTGTCATTTGTTCAAATATTTGTTGTCAGCTGAATGTATGATTATTATGCACGTGTGTATTTCAGAGTACATCACGCTGTGTGAACGTGTGTCTGCATGACAGCAGAGCTCATTAATATTCATGACCCTTCCAAATAAGGTAAAAACTGAGCTTTCATTCTAGAGCCAATTTCTAGGAAAATAAATTGGCTTGTTGAACCTTATTTTGCACTTACCTTAAGAAACCTAGTGTAATCTAGATGTCAATGAACAATTTAAACAACATATCAGTGCAAGGCAGCTTTAAAATAATGGACTTTGTGTGACATGAAAAGAATAAAGTGATTTGTGTATTTTATTTTAAAATGAATAATCACAGTAACACAAGCTGCTACATCAGGCTATATAATGTATTATGGTATAAAGTAAATAAAGAATATTATTTTTTTTATAATATGCAAGTAAATCTTCTCAGTGCTGCAGAGTTTACCTCAAAGTCATCTGTAATTTTCGAGTAACTCTCAAAAGCTTGGTTACTTTCCTTAAGTGTTTAAAGCTTCTTGTCCTATGCTATCTTTGCTGCGTTTGGAAGGTTAAGTGCATTTTGTAGCTTCACAGTGAAAACCATAATGATGTCACCTGGCCTAAAATGGCACTAAACAACATGACTTCACAATGAGAAATGGTTATGCATCAGAATAATGGTTTGATTCACTCAGGGGCGATTTTCACTCATGATTCACTCATGATTTAGGATTTTCATTTTAGGGGGGCTCAGCTCCTTATGAAAAAAAATTATATATATATATATATATATATATATATATATATATATATTAAATAAGTAATAATTTTATAGTAATACACTTTATATATAATATACAAATGTTTGACTAATATGGTAGGGTTGTATGCTAAACTAGCAGTATTCCACTGTATAGTATAGACGTGCATAGTAATTTGAGTTCTGAATGAGCCAAATAGGCCCAACACACCTTTTTACTGCAGAAAAAGCAACTTTATATGTTGAAGTACAATTTTTTATTCCGTGTATTTAATAAATAAAACTGCCACTTTTCTAATTTAATGGCATACATATATATATATATATATATATATTTAAGTAATTCACATATTTCACAAACTGAATCATAATATTAAAATAGGAAATATGTTTAATACAAGATAACACATGATGTTTGTCTCTGTCAGTGACTCTGACAGTTGCAATGAGTACATTCACTAAGTGGTTCTGTCACTGTGTTTAATCCTTTCTGTGCATGACTGTTTAATAGATAATGCCACATGCACTGTAATGTGTTTTATACTGGTAGTTCATTTTGAAATAAAAGTAGTAAAATGTTCGTTAAGAGTTAAATTTTTTCGCTGGTTGGAAACAGCTGTGATTATGAGGTGAGCACTGAGGAAACAGTAGATTGGAAACCTGATTGCTCCTATATGACATTGGGGTGCAACTGATACAAGTGTATCCATAGCAAAGAACTGCAAATAAGCATATTTTATAACAATTTATTGATAAACACACACCTTGCTCTCTCGCTCTGCACAGCTGTGGTTTGCTGATTAAATGAAAAACGAAAGTCGGGGAGGAGCCGAATTTAGCCGCCGTCTTCATATCAAATTTAAAGGGGACAGAGACGATAATTTGGTCTACAGTTTATGAGCTAATCTGAAAAGTTTTAGGGGGGCTGAGTAGAAATATAGGCCTAGCGACGCTCATGGATTCACCATTGGCTAAAACATTGGCAGTGAAAGACAATATTTGACTAGAGTGAAAACAGAGGAAAGGAGCTGTGGCCCTTTTGTCAAAATAAAAGAGTAGGAAAACTTCAACACTAATAAAGCTCTATTTTTGATTCATGAATAAAAATTTTGAAGAGTTTTAACTACATGCTAAAGTTTTTAACTGAGTGAGCAACATGGAGGAAAAAGTATGCGTTGTTCAGTTACATATTGTGCGTTATTGATGTTGTAATACTACAATACTAGAAAGCTGATTAACACTTTAGCAGTTAAATAAAGAAACAAGACACATAAACTAAACACTGAAAAGCAGTACATTTCAGACTGTTATGCTGTTCATAAAGCGATAATGTCTTAAAAAGATGCGGATTAAATAGATCCATGCATGTGGGTTACATTCAAGATATGTTATGAACCTCAAATTTTGGTTGATGGACTTTTAGAAGAGGGTGAATTAAGCCTTATAGTCTCACAAAAGACGGACATCTTAATGGACATCTTTATTCAATGTGCTGATGAAATAACATTTAAAAATAGCCATTCTTGTTTCATTTATGCTACCTGCACTGTAAAAAATATCTGTTAATGTACAGTTTCTGTATTTTGTGATTCACAAATGTTTTCCGTTTATTTACGGTTGTGAATTGCCTTATAGTGGCATGATATCTTCTCTATCGACTTTTGATGTAGAAAATTCAACTCTACAGTTTAACAAAGTGACTTCTATTGACATTTTAGTAGTTTGAAATAATGTCATGTGTAAAAAAAAATGATATATAAATAAGTATTAACAGAAAATGCACTGGCAGTTCACAAGGTTTTTGTACCTAAAACACCAACCCAGACAAGTTATTACTTTAAACTATTAAAAATGTTAATAAAAGTAGCTTTTTCAGACTTTTTCAAGGTTTAACATTGTTGGAAGAAAGATCAAGGTCCCATAATACAATTCATAAGCAAATAAACAGGGAAAATAAAAACACAAATCACAAAATATGGAAAACTGTGGATATATTTTTACGGTGTAAGCAAAGTGAAGATATTTATTTACATCTACATCTACTTGAGATTAAACCAACGCAATCTTACATAACTTTTTGATTCAGTGGCTAATTCGTATGAATTCGTATGATTTAATTCGTACAAATTTGTACGATTTGCTCATCACCCAATGATGGTTGGGGTTAGGGCCAATTAGAACCAGTTGTTTTATAAACACATCAAGTCTATCATATATCTATTAAAAGACAAAAATATTACTTTACAAACTTTATTACACATAAATCATGTAAAACTTAGCTTATTATTCAATGATATTACTGAAATTAATATAAAAACTGAATAAATATTAACAGGGATAAAAGTAATCCTGTTTTGAATATGACACATAGGCATCTGTAACTCCGCCCTCTTTTAAAAAGAGCTTAATTTCATTTGAATTTAAAGCGACAGTCATCAAAACAGCACATTTAGGTTCAAAGCCTAAAAGGGGCAGATTCAAAGAGTTATAAAACATTATTTGTGGGACATTTAGAGTTGAAACTTCACATACACACTCTAGACACATCAGAGACTTATTTTCCATCTTGTAAAAAGGGGCATAATAGGTACCCTTTATATCTAATTCAGTTGAAATAATGTAGTTTTAACAATGAAACTTCAATATGCTGTTTAATCTGTTTGATCAGCAGTTCTTGTCTTTATTTGAAGGCGTACCTGGAGGAGTGAGCACGTGTGTAAGAGCTAAATTTGCTTACATTTTCGTACAACTGAACTCAAACGAATTCGTACGAATTAGCCACTAAACTGGCAAAATGTAAAATACTTACGTTTTCTCATGAGATCAGGCTGGATTAAACATAGAACTGATGGTACTAGAAAATGAGAATGTGTCAGATTCTAGAAATTCAATCTGATAAGAAACTGGCAGAGGTTATATTTGAGTTAATTTCTGCTTATGAACACGAAAGAAGATATTTTGAAAAATGCTAGTTGCTGGCACCCATTGACTTCCATGGTATTTTTATTTCCCGGTATTGAGTCGATGGGTCCCAGCCACCAGCATTCTTCAAAATATCTTCTTTAGTGTTCAACAGGGGGCTGCACAGTGGTACAATCGCCTCACAGCAAGTAGGGCGCTGGTTCGAGCCTTAGCTGGATCAGTTGGCGTTTCTGTGCGGAGTTTGCATGTTCTGCCCGTGTTCCCGTGGGTTTGCTCCCGTGTCCCCCACAAATCCAAAGACATGCACTATAGGTGAATTGGGTAAGGTAAAATTGTCCGTAGTGTATGTGTGTGAATGAGTGTGTATGGATGTTTCACAGTGATGGAATGCAGCTGGAAGGGCATCCGCTGTGTAAAACATATGCTGGATAAGTTGGCGGTTCATTCCACTGTGGCTACCCCAGATTATTAGACCCAAGATTCCCAGAAGGAAACTCAAAGTTGTAAAACCACATGAGGGAGAGTAAATTATGAGTTTTATTTATTTAGAAGTATCCATATAAAGACTATAGTTAAAATTGATAAATAAAAATGGGTTTTGAATTCAGGGGAATATTATCAGTAACATGAGTGTTACAGTTGCACATTCATTCATCCTACATTACTCTCGGATCATCACATGAAGTCACTGTGAATACTCCTAAAAGTCTGTAACCAGTATGCGGTTTTGAGACTGAAGTTTAATCACTCACCATGTTCACATGCAGTGGTCCTGATCCCGGTCTAAACAGCTTCCGTCTATTAGATCCTGTGCTGCTGTTCCTCATACGGAGAATGCTTGACTTAGCTATCGACTTTGCTGCAGAACAGGTTGAAGAGAACGCCAATTAGAACCAGTTGTTTGGTAAACACATTAAGTCTATCATATAATATATCTATTAACAGACAAAAATATTACTTTACAAACTATATTACGCATAAATCATGTAAAAATTTGTGAAAATAATATGAAAAATATTACTGAAATTAATATAAAAACTGAATAAATATTAACAGGGATAAAAGTAATCCTGTTTTGAATATAACACATAGGCGTCTGTAACTCCACCCTCTTATAAAAAGAGCTTAAGTTCATTTGAATTTAAAGCGACAGTCATCAAAACAGCACATTTAGGATCAAAGCCTAAAACGGGCCTTTTCAAAGAGTTATAAAACATTATTTGTGAGACATTTAGAGTTGAAACTTCACATACACACTCTAGACACATCAGAGACTTATTTTCCATCTTGTAAAAAGGGGCATAATAGGTCCCCTTAAAATCTAATTGAGTTGAAATAATGTAGTTTTGACAATGAAACTACAATATGCTGTTTAATCTGTTTGATCAGCAGTTTGTGTCTGTATCTGAAGGCGTACCTGGAGGAGTGAGCACGTGTGTAAGGGCTATGGGCTCCAGTGCAGAGAGTGTGTTTGGCAGAGGCAGAGAGCAACATCGCTGAAGAAGAGCTTTAAGTGGAGGATCTGCAGGTGATTGACCAGGGGGACGTGACAGAGTCTGAAAATCAATGCATAAAGTCAGACCAGCCTTATAGCAGCAAAAAAAAAAAAAAAACTAACAAAACACACACACACACACACACACACACACACACACACACACACACACACACACACACACCCACTAAATTTGCTAAAATTAAAGTGTATCCAATGGTTCTCAAACAGAACTCCTTGGGACACTTCCAACTTCGCTGAAGATGAATTAATATGATTTAAAATAAGCTATAACAGCAATATATAAAACTGTGTTATTTTATTTTTCTCATTTAGCCTTCATGCAAAGCCTGGATATGTGAAGTCATTTTAGAAGTGTAATTTCGAGGCATGGGAATATGAAATCATACTACAATCTTCGTGACCCTGAAACAGTCATAATGTTTTTTCTTTTATTTTTATTCATTTATTGAGATTTATACATCACATGAAAGCTGAATAAATAAGCTTTCCATTGGTGTATAGTTTGTACAACATTTAGATGAATACAACTATTAGAAAATCTGGAATCTGAGGGTTCAAATCAAGCAAAATATTGAGAAAAATTGCCTTTAAAGTTGCCTAAATTAAGTGCATGCATATTACTGATAAAACAATTAGTTTTTATATATTTGCAGTAGGAAATATACAAAATATCTTCACATAAAGAGCCTCTATTATGCAATAAAAAGGTCATATTTTGGTTTTGGGGGTCTTCAACAATTGGCTGATGTGCATTCAAGGTCAAAAAAACCTTTCATTGTCTTATAATCAGCCTGATCTCACGAGGAAACGTAAGTATTTTACGTTTTGTCAGTTTAGTGGCTAATTCGTACAAATTCGAAGTTCAGTCGTACGAAAATGTACGATTTTAAAAAGGAGGCGTGGCACCTAACCCCACCCCTAACCCCAACCGTCATTGGGCGATGAGCAAATCGTACCTATTTGTACGAATTAGATCGTACGAATTCATACGAATTAGCCACTAAATCAAAAAGTTACAAATTGCCATGAGATTGCGTTGCTTATAATATGCATATATTGTTACCTAATTATCCCAACGACTCCCATATGATTTGTTTAGTAAATGATTTATTTCCAAACTCCTCCTTAGCGCGATGCTATTCTGCGCTGATTAGTCCGATGACACAGTTTGTTGAGATTGGTCGGCTACGTTCAGTGCGAGACAGAGAAACGTCCACTACAACTTATTAACATTGTTGAAGTAGTCAGAGCACAAAATGTATATGTGAGCCCATCGCAGGAGTGCATTAAAGCAATGTAGTTTAACACCAGCATATTTCTCTACTCTTAACCATAATTAAAACAGTGACACACATTCAGTATTAATCCACACAGTGGCAAAAGCTGAACTATTTTAAAACCTGACCACACATGTGAGGAACAGCTGATGGTGGCCATAGAAAAACGGCAGAGGACCAGCTCACCAGTGGTGTATAGTAACTAATTAGAAATACTCAAATTACTGTAATTGAGTAGTTTTTCTCAGGAATTGTAATTTACTGAGTAGTTTTAATATGTGTATTTTTACTTTTACTTGAGTACATTTCTAGTGCAGTATAGGTACTTTTACTCCATTACTTTCTTTCAACCTGCAGTACTTTATTTTTCTTGCCCATGGGGATTAGAAAAATCAGTCCTGAGATTCCTGTCCAATTGAATCACACATACCGTAGAAGGAAAATAGCATCATAATGAACTACCTTAAGACGTGTGCACTTTACATGCAGCAAACTGTTTGGAAGTATTGAAAGTGTCCATAAAGATGTTCAAACTATTTATGCGCATTGACCCTGTTTAGATGCATGTCACTGATGAGAAGATGATGGATGTTTACTATATGATGACCAAAATCGCCTTAAACACCCAGCAGGCACAGGACGTCAACATGATGCTGATTGATGTTAAACCCTAACATCATGAGGACTTTACATTTTGTTTTGTAATGGAAATCGGGTTGATGTCAGAACTCAACGTCAGGCCAATGTCTATGTCCAATGTCCAACCTAAAACCCACCAAAAATCAATGTCTAATAATGTTACAGCTTGATGTTGTGTGAACGTTACCCCTATGACATCTATCAGACATTGGATTTTGGTTGTCATACCTGATGAATTAATGTCAGTATTTGATGTCATATATGACATTGGTTTAAGATGTAGGCTAGACGCTGGATTTTGGTCACTTTCTAATAACCTGAAATCAACCAAATATCAACGTCATTTGATGTTGTTATTCGACATCAAAATATTGTTGTCCTTAGGTGCTAGCTTGACAATTAATTTTGGTCACCTGACATTACAACCTAAATCTAACCTAATATTAACGTCTCATAATGCTGTTTGCCTGCTAGGCAATAACTAAATGCACTACAGAATGTTACGCTTACACAGCTTTTGACAGCGTAATACTCACTACTCTCTACTTTTGAAATGTCTACTTTTTACTACTACTTTGAGTACTATTTACAGCAGATATTTACTCTACTTGCACCACATTTTTAAGCAATTAATGGTACTTTTACTGGAGTATGATTTTTTTTCAGTATTCTTTTCACCACTGGATCTCACAAACGCATTTAAATCCGTAAACAAAGCGTCATGCGTCACGTTTTCAACGTGGTTGTAGAGTGAATATGTGGATATAAAGAGTTAACCAGATACAGTACAAGCCGCGTGGAGCAATTACAAGTAACAAAACACAATTGAATACACATAAGCTAGAGAAAACAAGGCGACAACAATTTTAATCACACTTACAATTGTGAAATGGAGGAAGAAACTGATCCATGAACTGTGCACTGATAAAGTTCCTGTCAAGCTCTGACCAAGTCCCATACATTAATAGTCTTTTCTGATTGCCGTTGCAGGGTAGTTTACCAGAACGTTCACTCATTAATGTTCACTCAGGATAAATCCCACGCACACCCGCACTTTGCTAGTGTTTGAAGGGAAAGCCGCGTTCACATTTCCAGCACAGAACATATTTGTTATTGTTTTCTGTCGACGACGATACGAACAGGCAAAAGATCCAGACAAATGACAAATCATTTAAAGGACTCTGAGTCTAATCTTTTATTTAAAAAATAAATATTTTTCTACACGACGGGAGGGAGACGCGTGATTTCCGGTAGATTATCACTTGTTTGGGAGCATCCAGGAGTCTCTGTGCATTTGTGGGAGACTCCCGGAACTTCCGGGAGACTTGGGATGTTTGGAATGACCTCTTGCCCTACTCATAATTCTCTCTTCATATAGCCGTATGTCTATTACATATCCATAAAACACTGTGAAATAGCTGGGCTCAGATCGTATCACTTGCTCACTACAATCAATCCCCTCCAGAGTTTGTTTCAATCGAGCCAAGACCACCTCATTCAGGCGGACTCGGAGCGATTGCTTTGGTGCGGATCTGAGTGTGATTGCCCTGTTCACATATGCCAAACGAACCGCACTAGCTGGGCAAACGCACCAGGTTCTGGAACAAAATTCTAGGATTGAAAGCACCCTTAGAGTTGTGTTGCACACTGAATGGAGGGTAATTTTCAAAAACCCACAATAGGGGCTCTTTAATATGATATTTGCTTAATATTGTAATGATTTTTGATATAAAAAAAAATCTAATTACAAAAATTAGAAAATGAAGCATTAAAATATAAAAATGTATTATTTTTACTCATACAATGTATTTTAGCTATTGCTAAAAATATATAAGTATTATGGCGCAGGGTCACATATAATAATATCAATGTTAAAAATTATTATAATTGAATTACTGTAATATATTGCCACTTCTGGTTTCTGTATATTGAAAATAGAAAGCCTGTTCTCACAGTCATTAAACAATCTCATTAAACTGTTTAATTAAAAAATGAAATCTACAAGCTCTCTGGGGGTAGCTTGAAATATGACTAAAATATAGTTTTTGTTACTGCCTAAACATTTAGATGTGTTTCCATCTTGTCTTTAATTCTGCAAAGAGTTGTTAAAACATCAGATATTGCAACAAGAAGAACAAAAGTATTTTATTAATGAATGTCTTATGTTCTGCTAGTATATGAACCTGGAACTTTAAGTTAGAAAACCAACGATGAATCAAAAAGGTTCACTCTGTAATTGTTGATGTGCCAGTTCTTTCAAATCAATACAAAGTCAACACTTGCTGTTTTAATTATTGGCCTATTAAATACCTGTAAAAGGAGAATGGAAGAATTACTTGACTGAAAAGAAATCAGTATTTGAACTCAGTAAAACAACAACAACAACAACAACAAAAGACAGTTCTCTCATAATGCTTTGGATTCTTTTGTATTTTTGTCAGGAACAAACAGACAATGGTGGGTGGAGTTCACAAAAATGGACACGCTGTTGTAAATATAATATGGTCATTCTTGTTACTAATTTAGTTGACAAACTAAGAGTATTAAATACTTTTAGTCTTAGTTTATGTTAATTTTAACTTTCACTGATATAATATCAAAAGTAAGTTATAGACCTATCTGTAGCTGATCTGTAATTTCTATCAGTGGTGGAAAAAGTCATACATTAAGTAAACCTAATGACAAGTATACACAGAAATGTAGTGCAAGTACAGTGAAGGTACAGTCTCTGTTGTAAATACTACTGCTACTATTTTCAATATGATAACGCTTCTTTTAAAGCATTGAGAATGTAATTTAAATAAAATATAATCAGTTGAATAGACTTAAGCATTTATTTAATTGTTCAAGATTAAAGACAATTTAAATGCAAGCGCCGTCAGGAGCAGCAGACGAGCACAGAAACTCCAATGAAAATACTGCTGTAAAATTAATTTCCATAATTTAAAGGCATGGTGCAGACATCAATCAATCAATCAGACAGTAAAAATCATTGATTTTTTAAGAAACCAGATCTAAAAAAATGGCGATTTTGTACTGGCATGACAACTCACTGGAAGCGCTTGAGCTGGCTTGCTAAATATTAAAATTCTCTGTGCATATACCCTATTCCTGAAAAAAACATTACTTAATTACAGTAATTTGAGTATTCATTATTTTAAAACACACATTTTTCTTAAGTCACATTAAAAGAAGACTGAAACATATGTGCTCATCAGCATTAACATTATCTAATAGTGTTACTAATAATTGTAAAATAAGTGACGTCTCCAACCCTGTTCCCTGAGGCACACCAGCCTCCTTTATCTGACCTGTGCTATTTCTGGGCTGCGTTCCACAATTTTATGCCCTTCCCTTGTTAACTTCCCTCTGTTCCATGGACTTGGATGTACGTCAGTGCTTACTTGCAGAACCTGTGAAAAGGGTTGAACTAAAACACTACAAGTTTGATCACACTGATTCCACTATTATGCTGATTTATTATATTTTCTTCATGAATTTGTTCAATTCAAGTCTATATAAGGATGGTCTGCTGGAACAGTCATATTGCATTGAAGCTGCCTGAAGTGTATCAAAATGTAACCATTGTCAACATTGAGGGTTTGTCAATACTCTTGTCCACTTTATGAAGTGGAACACACTACAAAATGGCGGTTGGGATTCCCCCGAAGGGAAGTGCATGAATGTCCAAAAGCAAACTGGAATGCAAACCAGGTCATGGAGTCGCTATTAACAAGCTGGAGAGTTGAATCATGTACAGCTGCTGAAGTCAGATTATTAGCCCTCCTGAATTATTAGCCCCCAGTTTTTCCCTCTCTGTTTATCGAAAAGAAGATTTTTTTTCAACTAATAGTAAAAATAATAGTTTTAGATAATTAGTTTAACTTTTTTTTAATTTCTTTTATCTTTGTCATGATGACAGTTCATAATATTTTACTAGATATTTTTCAAGATACTAGTATTCAGCTTAAAGTGACATTTAAAGACTTAACTAGGGTAAATCATTGAACAACAGTTGGGACAGTATGGATTAACGCATATATATATATATATATAT
>CAIGQZ010032675.1:7668779-7690363 GCA_903798205.1 Danio tinwini
ATTTCCAAATTTACTTTGACTTGTATTTCATTGCAGACAATATGAACTCAAAATATTTCATGTTTTGTCTGGTCAACTTCATTTGTAAATATACTTCATTTCCTGTCATTCAGACCTGTAACACATCCAGAAAAGGTTGGGATAAGAGCAATTTAGGGCTGGTAATCAGGTAAATTTGTTAAATAATAATGTGATTTGAAACAGGTGATGTCAACAGGTGATTGTAATCAGGGCTTGACATTAACTTTTTTGATTACCAGCCAGTGTGGCTAGTAGTTTTCCAACGTTGCTAGCCACTTGCCATTTTCACTAGCCACAATTTTGTTGTTGGGAAAATATATTTGATATGCATAAATATGACTTTGACATGCTAAAATGACTTGATTTAGATTGTGTGGAATGTCCACAATGTCCTAATTTTACTTTTGTGTATGAGCTTGCTCAGTGAGCATGAGCACATGGGTCATGGTTTCATAATGTTGTATTACAATTAATTTTCATTTCACATGACTTTTCAGAGCTCAAAGGATTTACCAAATTTATCTCTAACCACACTAAAAATAAATTATTAATTATTTCTCAGCCACACATTTTAAATAATGTCAAAACAAGCAAAATATAGCTGTATACTATACATTTTATTTAACAAAACATTTCTTAAAAAAACAGTTAACACCAGTTAACTACACATAAATGCAAAGTTAATATCCTATATCCTGTTTAATAATGGTTAAAGCGAAAGCAACCGGTGCTGCTTACAAACAGACCAATCTGGAGCTCTTAAAAGCAGCAGAACTGTGGGTGCATGAACATAAGAAGAAAGAGAACCGAACACATTAGTTGCGTTTCCAGGCACGGTTGTTTTAAGCAAGGAAACGGGAGCGCGCACATATTTTAAACAGTCGAGCGCATAACATCAGCTGTTGGCATGAGTGATTATTCTCTCATTCGGTAATCAACCAGCTTTCTTTTGCCCGCACGAACAATTATTTTTGTCAGTCGTGCTGCTTCTCGATTCTAAGATCACATTTGCATGAATATTGGGCTGTCTTATTGTCGAACCCTGCTTTTAGGAAAACTACAATTTAAAAATGATTTTCAACCAGCCAAAGTGGCTAGTGGATGTGTCTGTCTATCCCGCCAGAGCTAAAATCTACCCGCATTTGGCGGGTTGGCGGATGTTAATGTAAAGACCTGATTGTAATTATGATTTGATACACAAGCAGCATCCAAGAAAAGTCAAGTCCTTTAGGAGCAAAGATGGGCAGTGGATTGCCAGTTTGCCAACAAATACATGAGAAAATAATTGAAATGTTTCAAAATTATGTTCCTCAAAGAAAGATAGGAAGGACATGTGGATATTTCACCTTCTACAGTGTATAACATAATTAAAAGATTCAAGGAATCTGGAGGAATTTTGGTGCGTAAAGGACAAGGGCGCATGATCTCTGAACAACTGTGATCTCCGATCCCTCAGGCAGCACTGCATCAAGAATCGTCATTTATCTATAAGCGATATCACCACATGGGTTCAGGACTACTTTGGCAAACCTTTGTCAAGTACCACAATACTTAGTTACATCCACAAATGCCAGTTAAAACTGTACTGTGCCAAAAGCAAGCCCTATGCTAACAGTGTCCAAAAGCGCCGTCAACTTCTGTGGGCTCCTGAAACACTTTATCACTTGATGTCTTCATTTTTAAGTTTTATGAAAATGAATGGCAACATTACAAAGTGGTAAATGCTTTACTGTTTTAACTTTTTTTTATGTGTTGCAAGAACCAAAATTGTAATACGTGTTTGTTTAGAAAAAAAAACACATTAGGAACACATTAAATGTTCGTTGTATTGTTTGCAATCAAATAAAAGTGAAAGTACATTTAGAAATCACTTCATTCTTTTTTTATTTGCATTTTTCATACTGTCCCAACTTTTCAGAATTTGGATTTGTATAACAATCGTTTGTTCTGTAGACAATCCAAAAAAATTAGTTTATGGGGACTATTAATATTGACCTTAAATGGTTTTTAAATGTTTAAAACTGACATTATTCAAGCCAAAAATAAATCAAAAAACTTTTTTTCCAGAAGACAAAAATATTATATGAAATATTTTGTTAAACATCATTTGAGAAATATAAAAAAATAAAATAAAAATAAAAATCACAAGAGGGCTAATAATTTTGACTTCAACTGTATGTTTAGTTTGAAGGAGCATGATACATGGACACTTTGGAACAAAATGATGAATATTTTTGATCATGAAATACAAAGGTAATGCACATGAATGCTAAGTAAAGTGATTGGGTTGCAGTTGATATTTTGATATGTGTGCACTGCACCTATATACATTTTCTTGCAATTTGCAAAGTCCATAAACACAGTCCAAAGACATGCGGTATAAGGGAATTGAATAAACTAAATTGGTCATAGCGTACTGTATGTGTGTGAATGAGTGTGTATGGATGTTTGGTTAGCAGCTGGAATGGCAACCACTGTGTTAAACATATGCTGGATAAGTTGGCGGTTCATTCCACTGTGAAAGATTGCACAGATTACATTTACAGGTATTACAACTACAGGGATAGTTTACCTAAAAAAAATTCTGCCGTATCCTCTACTTTTTCTGTTGAAGTGTGTTACTAACCAGACCCATTTGATTTTCTTTGAATTGAATTTTCATTGATATTGAAGTCAGTACTGTCAACTTTTACCCCAACTTGAAAAATGACTTTTGCTGCTTGTTTAAACTACTTATTTAAAATTTTGTTGATATCTTGTAAAAATGATGGAGTTTACTTAATTTGTTTTGGGACAACATGCAACCCAGCATGTTTTTTACAGTGAACATTTGTGTTCAGCAGAAGAAAGAAACCCTTTTAAATACAAATGCAGGGTGAGAAATTATAGAATTAAAATTTTTCAAGTGAACTAACCCTTTAAAGGTGCAGTATGTAAGTTTGACACCCAGTGGTTGAACAAGGTATTGCACTGGATCGAAACAAACGCAAGCGCAGGTTGCCAGATTGAGGGCCAACGGGGGTCTGATGGCACGCGATAGAAGAAATATTTTCCATATTAAAAGGAGTTTTTGTTCTAACCAACACCTCAAATTGATATATTAGACACGGCTTCTATTTCTTGCAGCTGAACAACAGACTGTATCAACTCAGGTACAGCTCATGTGCTTTATTCAGTGCTAAATGCTAATAATGTGAGTTTGAATGCCATTTTACATTACATTTATTGCCATACTAATGAAAGCAGCAGCAGATAGTTCATCTTAGATCTTGAAAATAAAATAAACTGTTTGAAATTGAACTTTAGAACTAAACACATATCAGTGATTCAGCATCCTTATTTTAGTAATGTTAAAGAGGTTTAATATGTATTAATTAGATTAGAAACCTTACCATTTCTAGAATGAGTCCATATTCTGTGCTTCTGAATGCCTGTATTTAAATTGCTGTCGTGTTTTGTCTGGTGCAAACAACCAACTTGCTTAATCACAGCAAATCTCATCACATACTTTAGCGTGTTGTTAGGACACGGAGTTACAATGTAACCTGTTCATCTAATGTTTACGCTTGTAATATTCATATTATTTGCTAATTAACAACCTCATGTGAAACTCTGAATCTGCGTCTCATTTCGGAGTCTACTACTGCCCACCGGAGGTCGCATTTCGGTCAAGGACACATGCCTTTCTGAATGAATGAATTGAATATATGGTTTTCCACCAAGGCAACCCAGTGTGCTAAAATATAATTAGCTAAACTGGCATTTGGTTAAAAGAACCAAAACTAAGGCAGATGCTCTGGCATGGAAAACACACTTTCAAAGCAGAATATCTGACTTCAGCATTGTTTTTCAGTTAAACAAGAATGTTCACTTAGCACGTTTTTTAAATAACTACACACATATTATGGTATTTTTATGCTTTAGAAGAGTCAAAAACTTCCATACAGCACCTTTAATTAAAATGTAGATGTTGGAAATTAGCATACATAAGTCTATCATGCTTTCCTACACTGTAAAAAAAAATCTGGGGTGCCGGAAAAACCCTGTAAAATAACGATCGTTAAATTACAGAAATTACAGAATAGAGAGGTTAACAGAGAAATTAAAATTTAAGGAAATTTCTGTAATTTAATGTCTGTTATTTTACAGTAAATTTCTGTAATTTAATGGCCATTATTTTACGTTTTTTCCGTAAAATAAAACATAAAATTACGGATTTTTGCCATGGTCAGTATACCTTAATGGAAGTCAAATGTCTTTAAAATTAGTCAGTCACTGATTAATAATAATAATAATAATAATAATAATAATAATAAAAATAATAATAATAATAATAATAATACATTTTATTTAAAGATGCCTTTCTGGCAACTCAAGGACACTGTACAAAAAACAAGAGCAATAAAACATAAAGAAAAAAAAAATTATTTATACAACCTACAGTAAAAGTCAGAAGGTACAAAAGTTCATTCAGATTTTTGATTTTCTTATCCCACTTTCTCGCTTGGACTATACGGTGGATGAGGAACCATTGGCAGTTCTCTATATTAGGTTTGTACTTTGAACACTCACAAAAAAATTTTGCTGCTTATTCAACCTACTTATTTAAAATGAGCTGAAATAACACAATTCTTGATTTTTTTTTGTGACAACTTAATTGTTTTATGTTCAATCAACTTAAAATTGTAAAAACTATTAAGTTAACTTATTCGACTCCACACTGAAATGCCAACTGACCCAGCAGGGACTTGAACCGCTGACGTTCTTGCTGTGAGGCGACAGTACTAACCACTGAGCCACCGTGTCGCCAAAGCTAAACTTTTTATGAAATTATGGTGATTAATTTACACAGCTGCAGCATTTTGGTGGCCTACAAATGGAAACTGGAAAACAGGTTTCAAGGTGTAAGTTTTTGAAAGTTATCGTCTTTGTCTAAATGATAGTATTGGGTAAAACAAGGCATTACATATTACATGGATATTACATTTTCAGATTTAAGTATGTGTACTAGCCTGCCCTGGCCTTGGCATGCATAGTACAGCATTTTTATTTTATTAATTCCCTTTTTTTAATGCAAAGGAAAGCTCGTCCACTGTCCACACCAGTTCGTCATTTTCAAGTAGTCCTGTGATTTTGATTAGATTTAGACTTGGATTAAATTAAATTAATTTCTCAGGTTTTTTGATTAGGGATGGAGCTAAAGTGGACCTGAAGGGTTTCTCAGTCCTGCTCTACATTTATAATTAACAGAACAAAGTAATATTGCCAGATTGTTGTCATGGTTACACATTTTCATCTACAGCAAATTAAGTACTTGTTTAAACCCTTGCTTAGTAGTGGTGTTATAGTGATGTTATTGGTTGCACTTTATTTTACAGTACGGTATGACACTTATGTACTTTCTAAAGAAATTCTGCACTGTACATAATTATGTGATCAATTAGTCATGACAGCATATGTTTTTAGTTCATAGTACCTAAATAATAATGAATCATGTTCTAACTTAATTTTATAAGTTATGCAAGTCAGTTTGACACAATATAAGTTCAATAGACTCATAAGGTTAATTTGATTTAGCTTAAAAATGTAAGGCAAGCAGGAATTGTTTACAGTGTGTTTTTATGCTGTAACTGCATGGGTTAAATAGTTAACTACATGGGTTAAATAGAGATAGTTGACCCAAAACTGAAAATTACCTAATCATTTATTGTCCCTCATGCGGTTTTAAACCTTTATGAGTTTCTTTCTTCTGTTTCTTTCTTCTAAGATGTTTTGAAGAATGCTGGTTGCTGTCACCCATCGACTTCCATAGGAGGAAAAAAATTACAATGTAAGTCAACGGGCGCCTGCTGCAAGAATCTTATCCTAATATCTTGTTCTACCGTTTTATCTCAAAATGTCTTCGTTTGTGTTCAGCAGAAGAAATAAACTCAAATAAACAAGTGACGAGTGAATAAATGATTACATAATTCCCATTTTTGGGTGAACTATCTCTTTAACGTTTGGTTCAAGGATAGTTTTAGTGATAGTATCTTGCTATAAGCCTGTTTTTCCAACCACTACACTCTCAGAAATAAAGATACATGAGCTGTCACTGTGTTGGTACCTTTTCAAAGGGTACAGATTTGCACTTAAAGGGTCCATATTGGTACCTTGAAAGTACAGTATATATTAGTACCTTAAAATTTTAAAAGGAGCGCTTTTGTATTTTTTAAGTACTAATATGACCCTTGAGGTATTAATATGGACCTTTAAATTAGTTACGTTTGTATGGATATCTACTCATGTAGGAGTAGAGGGAGAAATCACAGGGATGTGTGTATATTTGATTTGTTAACTGATTGCATGACTTGGGCAGAGAAAAGCTGCTATTATTAAATATTGTTGACTCCCTAATGGTATTTAATGGTATAGGGATTCCCAAATAGCCCAATTGATGGGAGGTTTGTGAGAAAATTCAATGCTTGTATTTTTTAGTATTTTTAAAATGCTAAAATACATTATTTTATTTTGATATATGGTATCAGGTTGCTGATTTTTGTAGTTTATTTTGATAAAAATTAGGGTATTTGGTATTTTATTTTAAAATACATTTTGATGTACAACACTGGAGGCCACCTTTCACAAACAAAAGTGTATACAGCAAGATTCATCCTGGACAATAAATCAATGTATATGTTATACAACACACTTACATTGCCATATATGAGTTATTGTGTTGAAATTAGGGGGAATACATATTAATCTAATTTACGATCTTTATGAACAATGCAGAAAAAAAGCAATTAGACTGATAGAAAATGTCGGGTGTTTGGAGCATACAAATCCTTTATTTTTTTTTTAAATTGAAGATACTCAAGTTCAATGATTTGTTTAACTTTAAAACAGCACAATTTATATTTAAAGCTAGGAATAATTTACTTCCGAAATGCATACAAAAGTTTTATGAAGAAAGACAAGGGAGATATAATCTGAGAGAAGAACAAAATTTTAGGAGGTTGAAAACAAGGACAACTTTAAAAAGTTTGTAAAAAAGTCTGTATGTAGTGTGAAATTATGAAACAGATTCTCAAACATTGTCAGGATATTAATCAATCTAAAAAGTTGTATAAATATATATTATTAAAGGAATATAATGATGAAGGTGATTGAAAAAGGATAAAATGAGAAAGGTATGATGAAATTTTAATTAATATAAATAAATGGAATCAAACATATAATAAGTCAAAGATAGCAAAAGGATAAAATATGTCTCATGTAAAAAGAAGAGATAAGTAAAAGAAGAAATAAGTTTAAGTAATAGACGAATTATGTATGTGGTAATAGGGTGGGAAAATAATAAGCTTGTGCTTCATCCATTTTCGACCATGTTGAAATGTATTTTTTTGTTAAAGATTTTTTATGTACGATATTTCTAGTTAAAAAATAAATAAATCAAATCAACCTACCAGCTGTCAATCCATTGACAAACATCCTGTCCATTATTATCCTTATACTTTCACCCAGAAACATGCCACATTATACTGTATGAATAACAATGGTTGTGAATATTATTTCTTAATTTTAAAGCAGGAATGCCCAAACTTGTTCCTGGAGGGCCGTTGTCCTGCAGAGTTTAGCTCCATCCCTAATTAGACACAACTAAACCAAACAGATTATACTGTAAAAAGTGATTGTGCCAATTAGTTATCCCAACTTAATATTTTGAGTTAAGTTAACTTATCTGGATTGAATGTATTGACATAACTTATAGATCAGGGGTGTCCAAACTCAGTCCTGGTAGGCCGGTGTCCTGGAGAGTTTAGCTCCAACTTGCTTCAACACACCTGCCAGCAAGTTTCTAGTATATCTAGTAAGAGCTTGATTAGCTGGTGTGTTTGATTAGGGTTGGAGCTAAAATCTCCAGGACACCGGCCCTCCAGGACCGAGTTTGGACATCCCTGTTATAGATCAAAGTTTTACTTGGCTGAACATAAAAATGAGAAAAAATTAGTCAGCTGAACTTATATATTAGTTAACTTATACTACAAACATCTGAGCTTTGAATAATACAAGCATGTGCAAATGGATGAAGAGGGGGGCACGGTGGCTCAGTAGTCAGCACTGTCATCTCACAGCAAGAAGTTTGCTAGTTCAACTCCAGACGAGTCAAGTTTCCTCTGGGTGCTCTAATTTACAAGATGTCCTTGCTGCAGTCTGTATCACGATGACATACTGGACCATGTTCAATACATAGTGGACATAGTAACGCCCATTAAGGTAATGCCCATACTACTGTGACGGTTGGGTTTAGGGTTGTGAGAGGAGTAGACGATCATCCACTACATATTGGACCTGGTCCAGTTCATCATTAAGGACTGTCTCCTGGTTTCCCCCACAGCCCAAATACATGTGGTACAAGTGAATTGAATAAACAAATTGACCATAGTGTACTGTGTGTGTGTGTGTGTGTGTGTGTGAATGAAAAAGTTAAGACAACTTCAATATTTAAGTTTGTGAAACTTAAACCATATCCATTTCACTTAAATTATAAAGTTCTATCAACCTCATTCTTAATTACAACAACTACTCTATTTAAGTTAACTAAACTTAGACCACGTCTATTACACTTGTATTGTTTTGTAAGTCCTGTCAACTTTAACCTGAGTTAAGACAACTTCACTAATTACGTGAAGTAAACTTACATTTTTAAGGCAGCACGAGCACAACAAACATTTTTTAACAGTGTAGCTGTTAACACTGAGCTAAAATCTGTAAAACATCAGCCCTCCAGGACAGAGTTTGGGCACCCCTGCTTTATAGGCTGCTATAAAGGCTGAAGCAAATCTGTTTTATTCAGAAGTTACCAAATCACCTTACATTACCTTAAATATGTCCTCCGGGAAGATAAATTTTTTCCTATCCATGCAAGCATTTTCATCCTCGGTTTTACTAGGCAAGTGTTTCAGGAGTGCAGAGTTTTCAGAGCCAGATAGCTCTGCTTCTTCACATCTCGGGTGGCTCTCTATCGTGGCTAAAGAGATATGAGTAGAGCTGATCTGAGACTGGGATTCGTCCGAGTTGTTACACAGAGAATTGCTATCTCTCGGAGAGTCCGGACATGTTCTCCAGGCCTTCAGCACCACAGGAGGAGAGCAATCCACCTTGTCATTGACAGTCAAGACCACCTTGCACATGTCAAGAGGTAACGTGGATTTACCATGCACTGAGGAGGTATCATTTTTGTGTTCACTTCTGATCGGCAAAGGTGTGTTTTGTACGAGCTCTCCTGACTGCTGAGTCTTTCTCAAATCTAGCTGTGACTGTTGTCCTTCAGGGGGAGAGAACGACCGAGAAGAGCCATTTCTCCATTTCATTGCAGTCTCAGCCACAGTGTTGAAAAACCGGAGAAGGCCTCGGAAGTGGCCACTTTTGCCGTCGACTCCTGAATGTTCGGGCGCGGAGTTCAAATCTTTGACCAACTCGAAGCTGACAGAGCCATAGTCTGAATCAATGGTTTTATCAAGGGTGTTCATGGACTCGAAACTACTCTCCGCCAGCGTCTGGCCTCCTTTTCCTTTGAGGGAAATTCTTCTCAAGTAATTCAAAACATCGCCTCCCCTCGACCAGCGTCTTCTTTGAGGTATCTTGAAGCTCTGTTTGGCACAGCCGTCTTCCTGTTCAATCACAGAGGAATTGTTGCAGTTGGAGAAGTTGGGGTGAGATTTCTTTGTGTAAATGACCCTTTCCGACAACTTGCAGCCATTGTGGTTGCTAACGGTGTTTTTGGTCTCCTCTTGGACGTTGTCTGGAGTTCCAGATGGGTCTATGTCCTCGAACGAACAGTAGAAATCTGCTGTATGTCCAGCAAATGAATGTCTCTTGGCTTTGTTTTTAAAAGCGTGCTTTAACTCTGATGAAAGAGAGTCTTTGCACATGTACACCTCGTCTCCTTCATCTTTCAAGTCTATGTTGTATTTAGAATCTGAGATCTTACTAGCTTTGCCTCTAAAAACCGAAGGGGATTTTAATTTCTTGAAGTTCCTCACTTTGTTTGTGATTGACAGTTTAAGGAAGGATGGTTCACCGGGGAGGATCATTGAGTGAGGTCTCCTGTCCGGGTCAGAGGGGGCTTTGCGACGCTGCAGGATCCTCCAGATGGCCGCCGTTTTGGAGCGCCGGTTGGGTTCCTGTTTTTCTCGCCTGAGAGTCTGACAGGGAAGAATGG
Organism: Danio tinwini; assembly: GCA_903798205.1. Lineage (NCBI taxonomy): Eukaryota > Metazoa > Chordata > Actinopteri > Cypriniformes > Danionidae > Danio > Danio tinwini. The sequence goes on from CAIGQZ010032675.1 coordinate 7,679,008, forward strand.
AGTCTGAGGAATTTGACTCTGGAATCCATGAGATCTCGGTTTTGCTCTCTTCGTCAATGGAAATGTTGAAGACGTTATTGACAAATCCATTGGTGAGGCCGGACTCTGAGGTGGGGCTAGTTGTGCTGTCCATCATCTCGCATTTTAAGACTAGATGTCAGGTGTCCAAGTTTGGAGGCATTTTGTCATCCTTAAACTGTACACAAGAAATAGCAAAATCACACAACATGTGAGATTAATACATAGTGTATAAGTTTATTTTAAATGTTAAAATCAAGAAATTAAATGCAATATTCTACATTTCAAAAACAATATACACATTCAGAAATAAAGCTACAAAATCTGTCACTGGGGCAGTACCTTTTCAAAAGATACACTTTTGGACTGTCCAGGTGGACATTAGTACCTTCAGTGTACACTTTTGTACCTTTAAGGCTCACTTTTATACCTTTAAAGGGCACCTATTTTACCACTTTTTCTAGATTAAAGAGAAGTCTTTCGTGTATTCAGGATGTGTCTGTAAAGTTTCAGCTCAAAACACCCATCAGATTATTTATTATATCTTTCAGAATATTGGAATCTGCTCTAAACACAATGCCGCTGTTTTTGTTGCCTGTGCCTTAATGCTAGCTCTCCCTGCCCACCGTTCCCATCTGCCTGTCAGAGTATGCCTCAATCTCCGCCTCGGCTGCCTCAGATAAACAGCACAGTGACAGACATGAAGGAAGCAGATCTCACGTAACGTTTGTGAGAAATACTATTGTAAAAACTTTCCCAATTATTAATTGATGTATCTGTTGTGGAGTTCCAACGATGAGTCACACACAATGTCGTTACAAAGTTCACGCACACACACACAGCTTGCGCTTTTAACTTTGTGCTGTTTTTGTATGGCAAATGTGACAGGATACACATTAAGATCCACTGCTGTATGGGTATCTGTTATGTAAATGTACAAAAAAAAACTGATTTAACATCCACAAACCGGAATTGAAGCGTCTTCTTTTATAATTGTATTGACATGCAGCTGTGATGATAAAGTAAAGACGGTAAAACCGCTGTCATTTTTATTGTTTTAAAAACATTTTAAACTTGTAAAACTAATTCTTGATCACATTGGATGATTGATGATCACAGAGAGCTGAACAGATCTTTTAATACCTGTTGCTTTGCGCACGTCCTGTCTTGTTGATATGATTATAGCGTTACTACGGAGACATGTCAATAAGCGGCTGTCAATCAAATCGGTGGGCGGGGAAACTACACTCCTACTTCACGCTGTGGTGGGCCTCAAATTGGGAGGGACTTGGATCCTATGTCAGGAAATAAAAAAATTAAAATAAAAAAAGAGACTTATTTTGTTTCTATTTTTCCAATATAATGGTGGACACACTATACCTGTACACAGTTCTGTCCAAACAGCTTACAAAAGATCATTTTCTTTGTAGGTGCCCTTTAAGGTTCACTTTTATACCTTTATTGAACTATGAGGTACACATATGTACTTTTAGGTATTTATATGTCATTAAATATGTAATATGCAGAGCAAAAATGAACTTTTTGAAAAGGTACCGCCCATGTAACAGATTGCGTATCTTTATTTCTGACAGTGTAGAATGTCTTTCATCATTTGTTTATGATTGTCACACTTTCCTTACTAAACATTATACTTCCTTCATTTGTACATACAAACATTCATTCATTCATTCATTCATTTATTTTCTTTTTGGCTTAGTCCCTATATTAATCTGGGGTCGCTACAGTGGAATGAACCGCCTGTACATACAAACAAACAACAAAAACCATTTAGGTTGTTCTACTTCTAAAATTATACACAATAAATTAAATATTTTTCCTTAATTTACTACGTACATGGGAATGTCCTCACATTGGATTTTCCTACAATACTTGATTGGCTGTTTCAAACGCAAGTAGTTGATCAGTAGAAGCACTGTATAGTTAATGAAGAGGAAATACGTAAGCCTTAAGATGTCACAACATATGAAACACAATATTTAATAATCAAAAAGTCCTACTACAGTTTTAACATTGAGTATTGAAGAGTTTGAAGAGAAAAATTATGTGAATCTTCTAAATGAACTCTTTTTTTTAACACCCTTGTAAAATATTACGAGGTTGAATAATCATTGTACAGAGATGATGGCAATTTTACTGGCCACATTTGCTATCAAACATTGCTTACTTTATACCAAGTCAGTTTAATGGGGAAGGAGTTGATCGAATAGGTCTATTAATAGAAGATTTGGAAAGAAATGTCATGCTGCTCTGTAAAAGTATTTTTAAAATACAAAATACAGTATTTTATTTTGATACACGTTGTGACTGCTGTATTTAGTAGTTTATTTGATACACCTAAACTTAAGGTTTTTGGTATTTTATTTTATTTCAATGTATTTTGCCCATCCCTGTGTAGATGCATGTAACAAATTCAACTAACGGACCATCAAAATAAAGTGTGACCGAAATCTTTCCTAATACTTAAGTATCTTCTATTGTGTTATTCTGAACTTACATAAAAAAATAAAGAGAAAGAAACGAGCCCAAATGTTATGGACCAACACCTCAGGAAGCTCTTATTCCTTGATAAGAAAATGTAACAGGAAAAAAACTTACCAAACTAGACTCGGCAGTTTCAATCAGAGCATCTCACAGAAGAGCAGAAAACATCTTGAGCAAATCCTTTACATGAAAAGTGCTTTTCCAATATAATCATTTGGACGATAGTAAATCCACAGCATTCTTCAGACAAGGTCGAGGGTTTTTCTCAGCCTGATGGCCCACAGAGACCGAGCAGACACACACACACACGCCCAGTTCCTCTCATTAGGTTTGAAGTCATGATCAAGTTGTTTCTGCCACTCTTCCACTGCATCTGCTCCAAACGGGACGCGATTTTTAAGCTGGCTCAGTCATTTTTACTTTACATTTACAAACGGCATACAAACTTTAAAGTCAACTCATGGCCACAAAAGAAGCTTGCAATATGTTTGCGCAATGGTGAGCGTTGTAATCTACATAGTAAATGGACACAATGCACAAAAACATAGGGTCAAAGTTTGAGGGCCTATTTTCAACACTTCCCTTCTGTCCTGTTTTGGTACTACTGTAATCACATGGCATTTTCCTGCTCTACACAGGAAAGAGTGGATCTTACACAAGTGACCGAAAAAATGCTTTAAGCTTGACAAAGACAGGAAGCCTGGCTGACAGCATGTAAATATCTGCGCCGTACACTCTTTCCCTTCTGTCTGTGCTGCGCCATTGTGAGGGAAAGACAATTGGGCTTTCTTTCCCCTTGTGAGTCAGTTCACTTCAGTTTGTCAACACGATACTGCCACTCAATAGACATTTTCTTCAGCCAAACATGCACTCGGTATACATATCAAGCATACATTTGGAGACTTTCATTGGTTTTTCAGCTTTTCTTCAAAAGTGTTTGTGCTTAAAGGAGATGAAACGCCATAAAACATTCGCATTCAGCCCACTTCCTGTGCATGAGCCGACTGCTTTCCTGCTATCCATTTCGGTCACAATGCACATCCTGGATAAGTGAACCCTCCTTTATTTATTCGTTTATTTGTTTATTTTTCTTTTTGGAACCATAGGCTAGACTATATTGTTGAGGTGACGTTTCATTTTCACTGTCGCACGACAGAAAAGATGAATATGATTAATATAGTCATCGTTTAAAATGTTTTCCATTTAACTCGTGTTATAAAACCTGCAGTGTTATTTTAATTTTTTTCTTTTTTACATTTATTGCGCCAAATATTAAAGTATGACTGTCTCAAGCATACATTACAAAAAGCATAAATCATAAAATCATTATTAAATGCCTCAATTTTACACGTTTTTTATAATAATATTTTTTTATCTATAAACAGTGTTTAACATTACTGAGTATTTTTATCCATTTTTCAGTGAACATAGGTCAAATATTTTAGTGCTTTTGAACAAAATAGATTTAATTGATTCATTTTCTTTTCGGCTTAGTCTCTTTAATAATCCGGGGTTGCCACAGCGGAATGAACCGCCAACTCATCCAGCACATGTTTTACGCAGCGGATGCCCTTCCATCCACAACCCATCTCTGGGAAACATCCATACACTCATTCACACTCTACGGACAATTTAGCTTACCCAATTTACCTGTACCGCATGACTTTAGACTGTGGGGGAAACCGGAGCACCCGGAGGAAACCCATGCAGGGAGAACATGCAAACTCCACACAGAAATGCCAACTGACCCAGCTAAGGCTTGAACCAGTGACCTTCTTGCTGTGAGGCTACAGCACTACATACTGCGCCACTATGTCACCCCAAAACAGATTTATGTTATCTTTTCAAAACAGAAAGATAATACATTTTTTAAGAGTTCACATTTAGCTGATGATTGATTATAAAGCTTGTTTGGCATGCTGTCCCGGGAGAGCCCTGATCTCATAAGATCCTCGAGCCCGGGGCTCCCTCCCGATTGCAAGGCGAGAGGGGAGTTTGAGCTCAGGTAGATCTTAAGAACTCCCCTGCTGTAGTAGCTAATGAACAGATAGTGATTGCTTATTAAAGATAACTTCTTACTAGGAGCATGTTCTTACTATGGTGCTGATTTAGATTAGTCAATTAACCTAAGTTGCATGTTTTTGGACGGTGGGAGGAAACCGGGGAACCTGGGGGAAACCCACGTGAGCACAGGGAGAACATGTAAACTCCACACAGAAACGTTGGCTGGCTTGGTAAGGACTAGAACCAGTAACGTAGGGGTGGAAAGGGGGATTCTTCAAAACGAAGATGGTTGTCATATGGAACCTAGGGTATTTATAGTGGCTTAGGAATCGTCTGATTGGTGAATCATAAATTTAATAATGCGGTGCAGGCTGCAAGCAATCATAAGCACGTGATCCTCTTGAAATTAGTTTATAAATAAACTTCACTGAATACATGTGAAATATTGGGAAAAAAATTACAAACTACAAAATGTCTCTCTTTTTTTTCTTCATTTTTAATTAAACATTTTTCCCTTACATCAATTTAAGTTAGGGCGACACGGTGGCTCAGGGGTTAGCACTGTCACCTTACAGCAAGAACGTCGCTGGTTCGAGCCCCGGCTGGGCCAGTTGGCATTTCTGTGTGGAGTTTGCATGCTTTCCTCTCCAGGTGTTCCGGTTTCCCCCACAGTCCAAAGACATGCGGTATAGGTGAATTGAATGAATTGGCCATAGTGTGTGAATGAGTGTGTATGGGTGTTTCCCAGTACTGGATTGCAGCTGGAAGGTCATCCGTTGTGTAAAACATATGCTGGAATAGTGAGAGGGGTCTGAATGCAGACCTGGCGCAGTGCAATCTGAGCTGCATCCAATGCTTTTTAATGCGCTCACCTAACCCCACCCCTAACCCTACTCGTCACAGTGACATCACTCCATTGAGTGCATTGTGTCTGAGTAAATGAGTGATGCAATCTCAGCTTGCATCATAAAGGCTGCATCCAGATACTATTGGGAATAGTTGGCGGTTCATTACACTGTGGCGAATTCTGAAATAGAGACTAAGCCTAAGGAAAATTAAGGAATGAATGAATCTCAAAGTGTGACTGTCGCCAGCATAATTACTCTAATAAATAAATTTAAAATCATTAATAAATACCTCAATTTTACAAGTGGCTATTTTAGTAAATTGCAATCCTTTTTTTCATCTATTTATTTCTAAAAACATAGAAACTTGATACATTTTGTCACTGTAAACCATGTCCTCATGTGCTCATTTAAAATCAGGCAATTCCACAGAAAACATTAATTAGCTGAAGGACCCCATTTAAGATCATGTGACTGTCTGAAGGGGGTTGCACACCGGATGCGCCGCTTGACTATTGGAAGTATCGCACACCAGACGTGCACATTCGCAGTCATTCATTCTCATTCATTTTCTTTTCGGCTTAGTGCCTTTATTAATCTGGGGTCGCCACAGTGGAATGAACCGCCAATTTATTCAGCATATGTTTTACACTGCGGATGCCCTTCAAGCTGTAACCCGTCACTGGAAAACACCAATACACTCTCATTCACACACATACACAACAGACATACACACACATACACAACAGCTTACCCAGTTCATCTATAACGCATGTCTTTGGACTTGTAGGGGAAACCGAGCACCCGGAGGAAACCCACGCCAACACGGGGAGAACATGCAAACTCCACACAGAAATGCGGATTGACCCAGCCGAGGCTCAAACCAATGACCTTCTTGCTACGCTGCCCCTGCACATTTACATGTTATTAAATATAAAACTATTCAGATGGCGCTCTGTGGCACGGCAGAAATGAACAGGGTCCTGAGTCGTAGCTGGGTGCCGCGGACAGCCGCCGACTTGCGACGCCGGTGTGTGTACCCTGATAGAAAACTATGTTTAGAACTCTAAAATGCATGGTGCTGCTTGACGTGGCTCGGCGCATCGCTAAACGACGCATCCGGTTTGCGACCCCCTTGAGGCCCTCTGTGAAGCCCATGATGTAAACCAGGGGTGCTCAACCCTATTCCTGGCGATCGACCTTCCTGCAGTTTTCAGTTGCAGCCCTTATCAAACACACCTGCCTGTAATTATCAAGTGCTCCTCACGTTCTAAATAAATGGTTCAAGTGTGTTTGATCAGGGTTGGAGCTGAAATCAGCTGGAAGGTCGATCGCCAGGAACAGGGTTGAGCACCCCTGATGTAAACCTATTAAGTTTTACCTCAGAATATTTTCGACATAGTTAGGCCCAATCCCAATTCTACCCCTTAGCCCTTCCCCTTACCCCTACCCCTCGTTTTACGTGTTCACGTCAAGGGGTAGTGGTGTCCCAATTCTCTTTAGCTTGAAAGTGTAGGGCTAAGGGCAAGGGGTATACACTCCTTCGAACGAAGATTTTTTCAGGAGCACACTCAAAACCAAGGGGTAAGAAAATTTCCCAGAATACACCAGCCACAACGGCAGTTTCACTGCACCCGGAAGTAAGGAGATCCACAAATTAGTATTTTTTGACATTATTATGAATTTTTATGACAAACAAACATATGTCGAATATATTCATAATCGCGTTCATGTTTTACCGTCATGCTTTAAAAAAAAACAACGCAAAAAATCTGAATCCCTTCCTCTTGGCCCTTACAACCAGGGGGTAGGGGTACAAAATAGAATTGCGATTGGACCTTAATGTTACTTTAGAACAGGTTTGTTGGTCTGACACCCCTATTTAAAGAAAATATTAAGTATTTTTTTATTTTTATTTATTATTTCATATTAAATAAATTGAGCTATATAAAGATACATGTCCAACAATGAAGATAAATGGCTCTCACAGTTTTTGTATATTACTAAGAGTTGTTTTCTTAACTATTGCTATATGTCCAAAGGGCGTTTTTAAGGTGTAATTGAGTAAGAATGTTAAAAAGAAGCATTAGTGACCTCTTATATTTTCTGAAACATCGACTTTAAACAATATAAATATACCTATTTTTCCTAAAAGATGGTGTTTTACAAAAAAAAGGCTTTTTTTTACTGGCTGTTTGTCAACTACCTTATGTGAATGTTCTGAATTTGTAGACAGTCAGATGATAAGAAGAAAATCCTGAGGTCTGATTCAAATTATATATATTTTTTATCTAGATATAAAACAGAAAACAGTTTCCCAACGAACACTTTGACGTTTGTTCTACATTATCTGCATTTGAATATGTTGTGCAGAAAGCACCTCGTGTGATGTCATCACTTTTTATCTTGCAGAACAATTGCCCTCTTCCTTGGTTTCCTGTGACACAGTTCAGATCAACGGTTTGATAGCGCATGGGCTCCACAACAACAAAAAACACTGGAGCTGGAGCTAAACCTCAAATTGCTTCACCAGTAATTATGAAAGATGACGTAGAATAAGACCCTTTAAATCTAGAATTAGTACAAATGAGAGGAGGAAAACACTCATATTACGTGATAATATGCACTGTAAAAGATTATTTGAGGAAGAAGTCTTTACAACTAAATGTTCATTTCATTTTCCTTCAGGTTTGTCCCTTTATCATCCACAGCAGAATGAACCGCCAACTTATCCAGCATATGTTTTACGCAGCGGATTCCTTGCAGCTACAACCCAGTACTGGGAAACATACACATTCACACACATACATTTCAGGCAATTTAGTTTATTACAATTAGTTTATTCACCTATAGCGCATGTCTTTGGACTGTGGGGGAAACTTGATCACCCACGCCAACACGGGGAGAACATGCAAACTCCACACAGAAATGCCAACTGACACAACCGGGACTCGAACCAGCAATCTTTTTGCTGTTAGGCAACCACTGCGCCACTGTGTCGCCTGTTTTTTAGTTCTTTAATATTATTTTAAATTAGCCTTATTCTAAACAGTCATCATCTTAATCTTCTTCCTAAAACATTTGTTTTCATTCATATTTTACAAAGGACACCCAAAACTACTTGTGTGTCATTTGGCTGTAATGAAGGAGACTGAACCTCAGTTAAAAACTCCTGCTTTAATCAATCGTTTCATTTCATGATGTGAGACGTACGAGATTCTAATGTAAGTAAACAAAAGACTATTATTAGCGTTTTGCACAGGATACAATTTGTATTGTTTATTGTTGTAATGGGTGGTTATGTTGTTCTGTAATGCCATTCCATTTCCTGCTCTCTCTCGCTCTTATTCTAAAGCACCACTTTCGTTCTTTTAGGAATTCATGGTTAAATTAAGCTCTTTATCTGTGCTAAAATTAATACATTTATCTTTAACTGATCTGTGCTATTTTAGGTGTGCATTTAATATTCAATTCATCTTTACTTGTATAGAGCTTATACAATGTAGATTGTGTCAAAGCAGCTTCACATAGAAGATTATAGTGAATTGAAACAGTGTCAGTTCAGTTTTCAGAGATTAAGTTCAGTTCAGTTTAGCTCAAGTCAGTGTGGGTTAATATTCACTACTGAGAGTCCAAACACTGAAGAGCAATTCCATTGATGCGCAGCTCTACAGATCCTGAACCATGCAAGCCAGTGGCGACAGGGGCGAGGAAAAAACTTCACCAATTGGCGAAAGTGAAGATTTAAAAAAAAAAACTTTGAGAGAAACCTGGCTCAGTTGGGCACGACCATTTCTCCTGTGGCCAAACTTCTTGTGCAGAGCTGCAGTCTAGGCGCAGGAAGGTGGACCTCAGCGAAGACTCGTCTGTCCTTGGAGCGTCACAGGAATCAGTCTCATGCTCTCACTCCACCATGACCATCACAGCAGCTGCTCAGGATACGGCCTGGTCTAGAATTATGAAAACCTTGGGATCATCTCATCGCTGGTCTTGGATCGCATCAGTGGCGCTGCATAGTCTGAGGGTCTCGGGATGAGTACCCCCAGGTGGAAATACAGAATAAGGAGAATAATTAGCGTAGCTGCTGTTCATAGTGTATAAAAAACAAGAAGCAAAATCCTGTGTGGTGCACATCATGCGTCATACCGCTAAGTAATGCACTGAGTGTATGCTTTGCTAAAAAGATAGGTCTTTAATCTAGTTTTGAACTGTGAGAGTGTGTCTGAGCCTCGGACATTATCAGGAAGGCTATTCCAGAGTTTAGGGGCCATAAATGAGAAGGCTCGACCTCCTTTACTCGATTTTGCTATTCTAGGTACTACAAGAAGCCCTGAGTTTTGAGATCGTAAAGAGCGGTTTGGGTTGTAGCGAGACAGGAGGTTGGTTAGATAAATAGGAGCTAGATTATTTAAGGCTTTATAGGTAAGAAGCAATATTTTATAATCAATACAAAACTTAACAGGCAGCCAGTGTAAGGAGGATAAAATTTATCATATTATGATCATATTTTCTAGACCTTGTAAGAACTCTGGCAGCTGCATTTTGCACTAGCTGAAGTTTGTTAATAGAGGATGCTGGGCAACCAGCAAACAGAGCATTACAGTAGTCCAGCCTGGAAGTCATGAAAGCAGACTGTAAAAAAATGCTGGGTTCCTCACAATCGATTTGTGTTGGGACAACATGAAATTATTTAAAGGTGCAGTAGGTGATTGTCTTCAGAAATGTTTTTTTGTTGTGCTGGTTGAAAATCTCTTCACATTCCAATATTAATGCTTAAAGTGAATGATCTAAATGTGTTTATATGTGTGTTTATATTCTGGGTAAGGCATAAGACTAAAAAGTCAACAATTTCCATAATTCTAACAAGTAGCCCAAACTTTCTGTCAACAAATTCAGATTTGTACAACTGCGCATCCGTTCACGCAGATCCGCCATTTGCGCTTGTGCCACATTCACGTTCACACGTGAGAGAGAGAGAGAGACAGCAGTAAAAACAAATGCTGAATCAAAACTATTTAAAATCCTGAATCTGAATATTGGAGTTACTTTTGCACGCTGGGGGAAGGATGACACCATGCCTAAAGAATTTCTTTTAGACAGGTAATGTTCTGTTTTAAAACTATTTTAGACACGTAAAGCTGATGTAGATTTTGCTGTGACGAATGGGTTATATGCACGGAAGTGTTGTTCAGCCACTGAAATCTCCCGGCGAAAAAATAATGTGACTCTTTTTAATTTTATAAAGGACCTTTTACAGCATCGATGATGTAGATTTTATTTAGTTTAACAACAAAACGCAAGTAAATAACGCTATTCTGCCTATCCTGCCTTACTGAGGTGAAGTTGCTATAATATTCACATCACATTGGTTTATTTCTTAACAATGACAACCTGCGATGCGCTCCCTATATTGTTTACCATGCTACTCTGATTATTCAGTCCGAAATAGCATGTAAGTATGGCTTAGTAATAAGTGTAATTCCTGCAGCCCGCCGGACAACCACTAAGTATACAGTAGTCGCTTTAGGACAAAGCGTGTGAGACCAGCCATCCTTGCATGCATGAAATATTGCACATTATGACAAGTTTTGCTTGCTACACAACTGAAAACGTACAGGATATAAAACAGTTTTTCTTTCAGAATTGTAGTTTTATAAAGTACTATAAAGTGTTCTAACTGGCGAATGACATGATCTAGTGAGTTCTTTACGGTGGCATTCGTGATTTCATTCGTGGCTTTGGACGGTAGGAGAGTTGTGTTGTGTTTCAAAGATATTATGCTAACGGATAGCATTTTGGCAAATCACCTACTGCAACTTAGACATCTAAGTGGATTAAAAATAAAACAATTAAGTTGTCGCAACAAAAACACCCAAGTATTGTGTTGTTTCAGCTCATTTTAAATAAGTAGATTGAACAAACAGCAAACATAATTTGAGTGTACAGCTAAAAATCGTCAGCTGGAAGATGGTAGGAATATCTAAACT
>CAIGQZ010032675.1:7714522-7731807 GCA_903798205.1 Danio tinwini
TTTCAATTCACTATAAACTTCCATGTGAAGCTGCTTTGACACAATCTACATTGTATAAGCGCTATACAAATAAAGATGAATTGAATTGAATTGAATTATCTAATAATCTGTATATATTTTAGCTGCTGTCACTGACGTGAGCAGATTGATCGCCCCCACTATACGGGGGCGCACAAGCGCTTAGTTCCTGTCAGATGTGGCGCACCCACTTTCATTCCCATACAGTAGAGAGTGGCTGTGTAGAACTCCACCATGCGTGATATCACAAGAAAACGTAAGTATTTTACGTTTTGTCAGTTTAGTGGCTAAATGTACGATTTTAAAAAGGAGGCGTGGCACCCAACCCCACCCCACCCCTAACCCCAACCGTCATTGGGTGATGAGCAAATCATACTAATTTGTATGCATTAGATTGTATAAATTCAAACGAATCAAAACTAAATCAAAATGTTACGAACTGCCGTGAGATTGTTTTGGTGATTCAGAGAGCAGAAATTTGTAATTGCGCGGCCATGTAGAGACAGAAATCACATGCCGTTTTGTAAATAAGATAATACATACGGCTATTTAGCTTGTTTATTGAAAGAAGTGGTGCTATATATAAAGACAATTAAATTGGCTTCAAGGGGGGCGGGGAAAGTTGTTGGGAGGGCGGGGCGCCCCCCTAATATAATAGTAGGAAGACACTGAACATGGTAACTAATAAATCTTCGCACTGTCGAATTTAATCCCTTACTAATTACTAATGAGACTTTAATTTAAAGTGTTACCTATTCTACTTATTGGAATTGAATTGTAATTGCAATTTAATTTGGTTGAAACATTTATTTACTCTGAACATGTAAAGCAATACACATTTTTTGGGTTAATTTTATGCACAATTTTTGGTTATTATATCTGTTGAAGTAATAGTTTGCCACTTAAGGCAATAGTGTAATAATACAGCAATAAAAGCTTAAAAGCTTCAGCAAATTAATCGCAACAAGAAAATGGAAAAATGGAATACCGTCATAAGCCTAACACACACACACACACACACACACACACACACACACACACACACACACACACACACACACACACACACACACACACACAATCACACTTGTTTATGATATCTTTAGGATAACTTTCCTTAGGCATAATGATTTTTATGAGATCATTTTTTTTTTTTATCCCTGAACACTGACTCTACCTTCAAACATAACCCTTAAAGAAATGTTCTGCATTTTACAAAACATCATCTAGTGTGATTTATAAGCTGTTATCATTCTGGGGGCAAATAAAAAGTCAAATTTGTCATGATTTACAACATCTGTGGGGACATTTGGTACTCACACTCATACTCACATACACGGGCATAATCCTCGAGCTGTTTTATTGTGCATCCCTTATAGATTCAGTGGTTACTATACTACACTGCTAAATGCTGCAGAATTTTTGCATCTTAAACAATGGCAACTGAAATTTGAGTGATTGGGGTTTAAAAGCATTTGATATTTAATGAGGTACTTATTATTAGTTATTTGTTTCTTGCTAAAGAATTGGCCATTATATTTATTGTAATTTATTGTAATTGGCCATTACTTCTAACAGAAGTAAGCTGTTTTCCAAGAAAGCATGAGATATGTTCCCCAATACACAACCAAATAAGTCATGTGCCACCTTCTTGAAATAAACTAAAAGTGTGCCCTTACCATGAGAAGGACATGTAAGATGTGTGTAGCTTAATTGGTAGAGAGTTTTGATACAGTTGTGCAAAAATCATTCCTCAAATTTTCCTAGGAAACGCATGCAATCGTGTTCCATATTTGCAAATGTACATTTTATGGATTGGAAATACGAAAAAGAGTGGCTAAGAAAAACAGACACTTTGCATTTAAAGTCCATGTGAACTAGAAGTTGCTGAGACATTTATTTTGGTATGTTGATGTACTTTCAACTGACTCTGAATCTTCTTTAGGTAGCGGGGCTTACTTTTTGCTCATTCTCTCATAGCAAACTGACGTTAATGGTTAAGGTTATTGATGTACAGCAGCTATGGAGGCCGTCAGGTTGATGTCAACAGAAGGACCGCCACTCCAAACGTGGAAGCAGATGATCAGACTTTAATTGTAGATTACCAAAACAAACTTCTTTTTTTTACAGTGGAAAAACTTGCATGAATTAATTATTCACTTTAAGAATAACAATGTGAGCTAGCAAAATAAACATTGTAATTTTTAATTTCACATGGAATCTGAATTTCGATTGGTAATGTAAATTATATGTAATTTCATGACATTTTTACTCCAGATAGAGAGCTCACTTTGTACCTATAAGATGATGCATGTAAATAATAATAATTTGTTCATGTTCATACATTTATTCATTTATTTTAAGGGTATTCAATTAGTTTGTCATGGGGGCCAGTTCATGAAAAGCATCCCAAATGAGGGGCTGGAGAGATAGGACTTGCAATATGAGTGATGAGACAACAACATATAAGAGCCCATATGTTGTATTTTTGCTCCTTAACACACCCTCGTTATTTTTTTTTACTTTAAAATTTAAAGAAGTTGGGTTGCGGCTGGAAGGGCATTCGCTGCGTAAAATCGTGCTGGATAAGTTGGCGGTTCATTTCGCTGTGGCAACCCCGGATTAATAAAGGGACTAAGCCGACAAGAAAATGAATGAATTAAATGTTGTATTTCAAAGCACAACAAAAGCAGTGTTCTTAAGTAGGCTTCTTCTACATTCAGACACATTCACATGTTATGTTTTGAACTGCATAACAATTATGGATGCAACAATTATAGATTTTGGTTGTACGATTATATGGTCTGAAGAATAATCATGGTTTCACGGTTATCACGTCTAATGTAAATTTAAGGCTTTTATTAGGTAAGTAGGCAATTTAAATGAACGGTTGTTATTATCTGCGTTCAAACATACATAATCATTTTAATAATTTGTAATAATTCGTCAAACATATCTTTTGTTTACATTGCACTGAAAGCCACGCACAACTCTCACCGCTATGGCGTGAAAAGTTTTCTACTCAGGGCGTCTGAAAGGCGAGAGTGCATCGCTCTGCTTGCGCGAGCATATTTGGATATATTCTAATATTGGAAATAACGAACTTGCTCACGGAAAAGACGCAATATGTAAATGGCCCGCTGCTATAGTTAATCCAGTGTGCATGCGTTTTATCCTTGGTGTATAAGCTCGAAACTTTAAACTAACGCTATCCATAAACTATCCAAATGTTTTCGGCTGCTCGCACCACTCACTCACCTAATGTCAATGAACCGCCAATTGAATAGCTCTGATTTATTTATTTATTAATTTTAAATTATTTGTTTGTGCTACAAAAGTTTTTATTTTTTGTACATCTAAAAATACTACGAAGCAATTAGGATCAAACCAAAAGTGATTTATCATATTTTTAGACATAAATATTTTCTGCGATAAAGATCTGCCATGTCTTTGAAATATGAATACAGTATTTTCTATAGATGTATGTGTCAGTGTTCTGTGCTAAATGCTGTTAAAGCATTAACTTACATTAAAGCATTTACTTAAATTACATTTTTATCGGCTAATTCGTATGAATTCAGTCATATAAAAATTTTACAATATTTAAAAGGAGGCGATTAGCAAATCATACTAAATTGTATACAAATTCATATGAATTAGACACTAAATCAAAAGGTTTGAATTGCTGTGAGATAGTGTTGATTAGTCACACCAACTTTTCACTGCAAAAATTTCCAGCATTACTTATATCATGCGAACAGCATGGTCAATTCCGTAAGTAACAAGGCTAAATTTGGGTTGTCAGTGAAATAGGCGTCTGGATCACAAATAGTCTAGTAGTCAAATAGACAGGAATGACTGATTACACATATGAAGACTAACCTGTCTAATCTGTCTGTTTGATAACTAGTCTATTTTTGGACTGTTAGTCCTCTTTTTCACTGACAGCTTAAATTTAGCCTTGTTTTTACCAAGAGGTCTATGTTTGAATGTCTATTAGATGTTTTTTAAGCACAAAATTGCTTGCGATTTACATTAATAGTAATTTCCTAGAAAAGTAACCAGAGCACTGTTGGCAGTGGATTAAGAAATACAGAGTAAACAAACTCTAAATCTTTATGTTTATCAAAAATGAAAGTATAATCAATGGTTTTGACAAAATCCTTAAAGCTGGGAAAACACTGCTGAAGTTACACTTAGGAATTATTTCTTTTGGACTTTGTTTTTTAGTAATATCCTATTTCCAAACTCACAGCCCAAATTTAGCCTTGTTTTAACCAATGCATCTATGTTTGGACATCTATTAGATGTTTTTTAAACACAAAATTGCTTGCAGTTATATTAACAGAATTTTTTAAATCTAAATGTTTATGTTTATTAAAAATGGAAGTAAAATCTGTGGTTTTGACAAAATCCTTAAAGCTGAAAACCACTGCTGAAGTTACACTTAGGAATTGTTCATTTTGGTAGTAATAAATTCTTTCCAGCATTCAGTTATCATGCAAAAACACATCAATATCAGTACATTTAAAGATCCAGTGAAGTGCTTTGAAATATGCATTTTTTTTTAAATATGACAATCTCAACTGAGACATGAAGACAGGTCAAAACATAGTAACTCCTCCACTTTTAAAAAACAGCCAATATTGTTTAATTTTTATCACAGCTCTGCCATTGAGAGTGGTTGAGATTAAACACATCACATAAAAAGCAAATGAGAAACATCTTGAAGTGGGTGGAAAAAGTTTGATTGGTCAGAAGATTTGATGAGATGCTGAAGTATAACGTGATTTCAAAAACATTGTTGGTCCTTTTAGGTGGAAGTGTAATGTAAGTAATGTAAATGATGCATCTTTGTGAAATATGTAGAATAAAAACTGTCAGATCTTGGAGATGTATGCATCACCATATGGACAAAAGAACAGGATGTGTGTTTGGATATATCTCAGTTTTTTGACCACACTTCATTATTTTTGTTCATTTATTTGTTTGCTGGAAATTAGAAATTAATTTAGAAATAGTTTTGAAACAAATCTTTGTGCTTCACAAACAGAATTAAATATGTAGGCTAATGGATGTCTTCAGTGGTGTGAGTACAACACTGTTTCCTTGTCCATGAAAGTAAAGGAGTAAAGTAAATAGTAAAGTAAAGCAAAAGTAAAGAGGCCTAATGGAGGAGGCTCATTCTTTATCCTCGCGCAGGTTACAAAGTCCGCCATGTAAATAGCAAATGTGCCATGTCACGATGCAACTGACTCTTAAAGAGAATGGGAGACGAGACTCTAATTGGTTTAATGCACATTATGCTTAAAACACACCCATAACTCATTAAGAGAATAAGCAAACCACTGTTAGACCATACACTGTTTAATACTTTTGCGCCATGCACTTTAGGTTTTGCGTCTAGATTAAAAAAATAAATAAAAAATAAAACACAGCATTTAGTTTAAGCGTGTGCTTATATCTGTCTCTGCCTGTGTGCACCTTCAGTATACTAGTTCACTAAAAGCCTTAAAGTCAGCTTGAGCTTAAAATGTATAATGTTTATTTTGCTAGTTTATATAGTTTTTTTTTATCAGTGCAAGTTAATCCACTGAAAAAAATGTTTTGCAACTGTGTATTAATATTCTTTCTACCATTAAGGTACATATGAAATCAAAACTAACCATATTGATTTTATTAGCTCACGTTCCTAGTTTTGTGGTGAACAACTCATCTGTGCATGTCATTTAAGAAAAAAAAAGTTTGCCCTTGTAATCTAAAAGTAAAATCAGAAAATTCACCTCCTGTTTGTTTTCAGTTAAATTCTCAGATTAAGCCTGTCTGAGGTATTAGTCGTGGCTAACATACTTAACCACTCCCTTCCAACATTCAGTTTTGACAGCGCAACGACAACAAACAGAAATGGTAAGGAGGAGGCATCTGTTAGGTTGTAATAACTTTCCCAAACCTCTTTTCCCGATCTCTCTGAATGCAATTGAGATGATTTCTACATCCAATCAGCTTGCAGTAGAAAAAAACACACTGTTTTCTTATTTAATATTCAGTTTCTCTTATGGATGCATCACAATATGAAAAAAAAAACTAAAACAAACCGTAGCAGCTTCCAGTTCATGCGGACTAAGACCCAATCCCAATTCTATTTTTGTACCCCTACCCCTTCCCCTTGGCCCTTACAACTGAGAGTTAAGGGGAAGGGCTTCAAAATTTACCCCTAAGAATTGGGACAGCACTACAATACCTGCACACATCATCATATGTCATCACAATCTCTTGCTTCACATGAGACCAGACGATCGCGACTGCTGTAGTTATTCCTGTTGTGTTATTTTTTGGTATTTATCTTCAGGAAACCACTGAAGGCATATATTATTTTATTATAATGATCTAATGTGGCCATAAGATCGTAACTATACTGTGGCCATATATTTACACCGTGGCCATATTCATCTGTAAACACACGAAAACAACACTAACATTATAGCAGACACTGTAAAAAGCTCATTCCCAGCCACTAGACTTTTCTGACAGGGTATTGGAATGTCATTGAGTGTCAGAATGTTGTGGGACTTCTGTACAGCAGTTATGATTAGTGATTATTGATCGCGAAATTTAGCAGGGTTTTTTCTAGAGTTTTTTTTAAAGCATGACGGTAAAACATGAACCAGGTTATGAATATATTAAAACATGTGCTTGTTTGTTGTAAAACTTCGTAATAATGACAAAAAAATACTAATTTGTGCATCTCTTTACTTCCGTGTTCAGCAGCCGCTGTGGCTGGTGCATTCTGAGTAATTTTCTTACCCCTTGGTTTTAAGTGTGGTCTTGAAAAATCTTCGTTTGAAGGGCTATTCACCCCTTCCCCTTAGCCCTACACCTTCAAGCTATAGAGAATTGGAACACCCCTACTCCTTGGTGTGAACGCACAAAACGAGGGGTAGGGTTAAAGGGAAGGGCTAAGGGGTAGAATTGGGATTGGGCCTAAGTTTGCTGCGAGGGAAATTATTTTTAGTTTCAGTTGGAAGTACATCAATATACTTAAATAAATCTTTGCAACTTCTGGCTCACATAAACTTTAAAATCATTAGACATCTTCTCAAGCTTCTCTCTTCGAAATTATGTCATCAAAAACAATGACGGCGCCCATGGTCCAAAGTAAATGTGGATTTTTTGCAATAAAGTAACTATATATTTTTTAATTTCAAATGGATTTCACAAGGAGGCATCATGTCAATTATACTGTATTAAGGCATACAAGTCTTGATTCCATTTAAGACTAAACTAATACTAACATCTAAAAAACTTAATTTTAATTTCACCACTGGTGAAATTACTCCCACCAGTGCCTGATTTTGAATGAATTTTGAATGGTAATGTCGAAACAGGTCTTAAAAGATTGACACAAGTGTGTTTGAGACTTACCTCTCTCTTTGAGCAGAAGCACTACTGCTTCATTCTCACTGGTGGTTTTATCTCCAACTAAAGTGGGTAGATAAACATTTGCTCCAAAGTCTATGAGCAGCTGAATGTATTCCAGCCCACAGCCATGTCTCAGACACATCTCCAATACAGTTTTAGGCTCTTTAATCCTGGCCAGCATTTTTTCCTCAGTACAGTTGTAGTCTGGGTTGGCTCCAAACTGCAGCAACAATTTGAAACATTCCAGATGACCATAAACGGCTGAAATGTACAGTGGTCCTCGGCAGGCTGTTGCATTTAAGGCCCAGTCTGGCATTTTGGGCTTGACGTCTACATCGGCGCCATATTGAAGGAGCTCCTTCAGGATGTCCACATCACCCTCCCTGGCTGCAGTCAACACAGGGGAGCAGTTGTTATGTGGGCTTCCATTAGGGTCTGCGCCAGCTTTTAATAAAGCGACAACACAATCTACGTGTTTGCCAGAGACTGCTGTGAAAAGTGGTGTTTGAGCTTTGACATCAAGACTGTCGACCTCTGCCCCATGAGCCAGGAGGACATCCAGACACCGTAGGTGACCCTGAGCAGCTGCTGTACGCAGTGGAGTGACCGGGATCCCCCAACCACTGCGGTTGTTGATGCACTTTCTGTATTGTTCCTGAGACAAGAGTGTAGTAAGGAGTTTGTTGTCATCTGTAAAGACAGCTTGATTTAGTTCGTGACTGCAGTTGGTGTCTTCCTCCTCATCCTCTTTGGGTTGAAGAAGAGAAAAGATCTTAGAGATGTCCATCAAACTCATGCTGGTGGACTTATCCAGAAGCTCTACAGCAAACTGCTCGAGTCTCCGTGTCATCAAACATACAGACAGATATCAAGGAAGAAAGGAGGTGTTAACATTACCATTCAAGCTTAACAGTGACTACGTTTACATGGACATTAGCAATCAAATTATTTGCCTTAATCTGAATAAAACAATAATTTGATTAAAGGTGTTTACATGAGTTGCTTTTTGAAGGTTCCTTTCATGACCCCGTTTTTACGTTATAGCACATAATTCGATTGACGTCATTGCGTCATAATGCTATTGAAATTTCCTCCATAGTTTCATGTAATTTCGGGTGTTTCATTTTTAATTTGTCTATTTTAACTGCAGTTTGACACTTTCACTTTGATTTAGGAACATTTCATACATGTCCCCCTTGACAAACGAAATATTAGATGTATGAACTGCTGGAAAGAGTGTTGTTTTATTGGAATTTGATACAGCATGCCAGGCGCGTTGCTAGACAGTAAGCTCTACTGGGGCACGCCCCATTCCAAAAAAATAAAATAATATATATATATTTTTTTTTTTATATAAGTAACATAAATTAATCCTAAATGTAACTGAAAAACTGTGTAAAAACACAACAGGAGTGATATGCTAAAATCATTTAAGAAATCGTTTGCATGAATAATAATTTCATTTAAATGAAATTCTATAGCCAGTTCTACAGAATACAAAAAAGATGTATGATTTATAGAATTATCTGTTGTTTTAGAAGACGAATGGCAGAGAGTTAGGTTTATTAAGTTTTACCTCCCTGACTCGTCATCCCTCCTTTTTGCTTCAAAGAAAAGGCTCTATTAGGAGGCATGTTACGGCAGTTTCACAATGCATAAGCGGAGCGTGAGCAGCCAGTACTTTTTTTAATGCATGTTAACAACAGGGACTCACACTAGGAGAAGAGCAGCGCATCAGGGTCCTGCAGGAGCGGTGTATGAGGTGCTCAAGTATGGTTTTCTGCGCACATGCAGAGATGTGTCAGTTTGCTTTTTAATTAAACCACATTGCTTTCACCAGTTGGTTTGGTTGCACAGAGAATAACATCTTTATTCTGGGATTACCACTCTTAATAAATACACTTGCATATAAAGTTAATTGTATCTCAAAACATTTACTGGGGCACTGGTGATTTTTACTGGGGCACATGCCCCAGTAAATTGGGTCTAGTGACGCCCCTGCTGCACGCCATATGATGCAAGTGTTCAGTGACCCATTAAATGCAGAGAATAGTGTCAAACAGCCGTGTGTGTAGACTATCCTGTCACAAAATGTGGCGAAAATCCTACACTACAGTAATAGTTTGATTAAGTTGTTTACAGGTCTGTACAGCACTTCCATAATGCAACTAAAATCAGCATACTCTACATGTCTTAATTCAATTTCTGTTTAGTTAGATTATGACCTTAATTTAATTAAATTAATAAAAAAAATCGCTGTTTACAGGGTAGACTCTTAATCAGAGTATTGTCTTAATCGTAATAAATTTATTTTTTTAATGATTATTGGTGTCCATGTAAATGTACTCAATGTCTTAAAAATTGTAATGTGGACACAATGTTTTTTTCTTCTTCTAAAATCACAGATTTTCAGACGAACAGAATAACTTCGAACCTTCAATACACGAAATGCCAGTTACACACTAAAAACTTAGTTGTTCATTTTTTTAAATTTAATTTAAATTACACATTTAAACCCAACTGTGTTCATAGTTTATCCAACGTTGGCCTACAACAACCTAGCATTTTTTGCATTGTTGCATATTAGTTATTATGTTATTACTATTACTTTAAAAAAATATTATTATTATTACTTTTGTCCATTGACCATTGATTGCATAGAAGAACCATGTCTAAGGTTTTCAAGGATGTTCGTAAAGGGAAAGTTTGCCCAAAATCTAAATTCTGTTAGCATTTACAACCTTTCTTTTGTTCTAAACCTTTATGAGTTTCTTTCAGCACCAGCAGTTACCAACAATCTTACAAATATTCTTTGGCTATGACTCTTTGATCCTTTTGTGTTCCAGAGATGAAGAAAGAAGCTCATACAAGTTTTGAAGGTGAGAAGAAGAACTTGAAGGTGAAAGTATTTTTACTATTTATCACTTTAATAGAACCGTTAATGCCAATAAAAAAAAATATTTATTAATTAAATATTTTAAAGAATATACCCAAGTCGTGATTAAATTAAATGTACCCTTTCACAGTGATTTCCTTTTAGACATTTTGTTGATTATTGGAAACTTGCAACTACATGCAAACGTTGAGTTTTAGAAGACTGTCTGTTTAATATCTCCTAAAACATGCTCCACCAACTGATAACCTGCACTCAGAAATAATATGCGAGCTGTCACTGGGGTGGTACCTTTTAAAAAGGTACAAATTTGTACCTACAAGGTCCATATTAATACCTCAAGGGTACACATTAGTACCTAAAAAGTACAAAAATGTTTCTCTTAAAATTTTTAGGGTACTAATATATACTTTTGAGGTACCAATATGGACCTTTTCAGTACAAATTTGTACCTTTTGAAAAGGTACCACCCCAGTGATAGCTTGTGTACCTTCATTTCTGAGAGTGTGCTGACTGAAAATAATTTGCTTCTGAATGTAGGAAAATGTCTTTATATTCATTGTAAACTAATGTACTGTAAGAGCTTTTGAATTTAAAATCAACAACTGGGCAGTCTATATATAACATATTTATAAAATTGTATAATAGAAATTTGATTCTCACATCTCACTTCAGAAGATACTAAATGCTTTAGTTTCCATCCTTGGTACAGTTTCTAGTATTGTAGCATCATAGGCTTACTGTAATGAATTTGAAAACATTTAAATGCAATATACTGACATTTTATTATTGTACTTTTATTTTTGTGAATATTATTTTCACAGTGGTGGCAAATATACATTATATACATTATCCCAGTATCGGTACGGCCAACATGTTAGTTTGAAAACAACAAATCAATATTTAGGTACAGTTGAGGAGTCCAATAGCATATGCTGTTGCAAGTATTTCAACAAACAAAGTGTTTTAATGTGTGGAGTGTAGAGTTAAAGTGTAAGGTTAAGTGTAGTGTTTTCACACAATTTGTTTATCAATGTAAAGAATCATGTGGCACCAAAAACTGGAGGAATGGCTGCTTAATATTTAGCTTTGTATATAATATTTAATATTTTTATATAAAACAGATTTTTTTTTTGAAAAAAATGCAGCATAAATATTTGAGGAAGAAAAAAAGACTTTTGAAAATATTAATAATCTTAACCATTCCATTTTTACAAGTGATATATAAAACTGGAATATTGCATAAAACATTTGCAAATAAAGCTGCATCTCCCTCCATTGAGCCAAAGTGGAAAAAAAGAGAACAAAATCATCACTTCCTGATAAACTGGTGCCAAATATCAAAAAGAAAAAATGACATTTTCACAATTCACGGTGGGCCTTTTTTAATAAAATTATTTAGAAGACTCAAAATACTCAAAAACCACAATGAATATGCTGTGACTCAAGACAGTTCTGTCAGGTAATAATACCAAACCACTTAGATGACAGACCTTGTCAAAGGTTTAGAATGAACAAAACTTTATAAAAATGTTTTACAATGTGGTTCGCTGCATTGTCTATTATTGTGGTCCCATCATACCTATTTTTACTATTGCACGATCTGTTAAAACAAAATTGCATGATTTTTTGATGCGCATGCTGGAATTTATTTGGAAATGTGTTTCCATGGACAATTCTTCTTATTGGATGAAACATTTATACTAGAGCAATTCCAGCCTTATGTATGTGACATTTGCAGTAAAAAGTCAAAACATAAATTTACATAGAAAGTATATGTTGACGTTATATTGAAACATCTGTTTATACTTTCCAAAACAATATATATATAATTTTTTGTTTTTTTATGAGAAAAATAAACAACCGTAATGGATGTGACCCAAAAAGTTAGCAACATACTCGAAGAAATTCTGTGAATTAAACTGCACAAACCAAAATAAATAATGTCAATCAAAAGGATAAGAGTTGGCTCTCTATAGAACAAACATGATTGATTTTTATTTTATTTAACATTTTTGCATTTATGAGGAAAAAGCTTGGTTATGGATGTGACAGATATGAAGTTGCCACTTGTGTGACTTTGGTAAATCAAATATAATCGTTTAAAAACATTAACAGAGACATTTGTAAGTATTTTTACAGTACAGTAAAATACAAGCCTATACAAAAAAATGTAGAAAGTGTTTCGCTATTTTGGCTATTTTTCATAGCAAAGTTGATATTTGCAGGGAATTGTTCCCCACATTTTCAAAATGTATGCCCATTTTGTCATTTCCATTAAGCATTTTTATGTGATAGTTCAAAATGCACATAATAATAGGTGGATGAAAACATAGTTACAATCAATTTTCCAAGTCGTCACTTTAGGATTATAAGGTTCTGTCTGACATTTTTGTCAAAATTGAGTTACTGACATATTCTTATTAAATGACAACTTATTTATATTATGGGATGTTTTATTTAAAAAACAAATGTTACACATATTGTTTGCTATTAAGTGCAATAACTTTGAAGCTCAATATCTCAAAATAATTTAGAATGCAGATAGAACCTTATAATTCCAAGATGACGAAATGGGATCATTAATAACAGTGGCGGTTAGTGGCTATTTCAAGCAGAGACCAGGGATCTTTTAAATGTAGGTTATGACATGCTACAATAAAATATAATTTCTCATAATTGTAGCTTACCTGTACAGTGTGTAGTATCCACAAAGTAAAACGCATGTAAACTCTAGCAGCGAGAGTCAGTGTGACACCGACAGATCTGAGCAGCCACAGGCGCTAAGTTTAGGCCACAAATGGATCGGCCCAAACTTCCATTCTTGGAGGGCCAGAGGAATGAGTTATAATTAGAAAGGTGATAGACCTGTGACAGACACAGACAACATGGCTGTCGATGTAACAAACCATGCTGTAATGGGATCTGTAAGATTCATTGAGAAGTTTTGCCAAACAACAAGGTGTTAGTGAAAGAGTGAAGGCTGTAGCTCGTGTTGTAATCTCAGAGTCATTCAGTGTTTCTGTCATGATAACTGTGCTGCAGCTGTTGGGCTGTCGGGAGCTGTAGATGACTCAGCTGCTGATGTACCTACAGTCCTGAGAGACAAATGTTCTGCAGTTATTTTTGTTTTCTTACTGTCTGGGAGTTCTCCACTGTTAAACCGTGCTATTTTAAATTTCAAGATAACATTATAGATTGTATTAATAGATTGAATTGGTTTTTATGACATTTTAAGTTTTCATTTTATTTTAAGATAAACTATTATTATCCTGCTGCTAAACTGACTGTTAAGAACAAAGTGAACCATTATTACTATATATATTGTATATACTGTATATACATATACAGTGCTCAGCCTATATGAGTACAGCCCATTTTGAAAATAAATATTTTTATCCATTTCTCAGTGAATATGGGTAATATAAATTGGTGCATGTAAACAAAACAGATTTATCAAACATAAATTTATTAAAATCATATTTTAGTCACAGAATATCTTCAGAAATGGAAAGATTATACATTAAAATTTATGCAAAATATTGCAAAAAAAAAAAAAAAACTCAACTTACAACATTTCAACAAAATTGTGTATATTTTTTGGTTTCTTTAGATTTTTGCTATTTTTGAAAAATTTTTCCCCCTAAAATACATACACCATTACATATAACAACTTTTGAACACTCATTCTTGTCATATGACAATTTTCATAAACTGTTTGATCAATTACAACAGGTCGTTTTTGATCCAGTTGACAACTTTATCAAATGGCTTGTTTCCACTGAGTGGTACAGTACGGTACAGTACGGGTCACTTTTATCAGGCTTGCGTTTCCACTGCTAAAAGGGTACCAATGGTACTCTTTTGGTGGGCGTGGTGTACGACAGAAAGTTGCAGTCAATGTCATTTTTGATTTACATATCATATGAGAAGCACTTCTGACAAAACAGATGCTTTACACACATAAATACTTGTGTATAAATGTTTATTACTAACTTTTCTATGAACATGAGTTGATTATAACTGCAGATCAATGACAGTGTGAAATAGCCTACTGTAACGTCTGCAATTATATAAAATAAACCCTTACAGTCCCCCATATGTTACCACTTACAGAAAAACTACACACAGCATACATTTAGTCCTTATTTAGGTTCAAAACAACATGAAATAGAGCCCACAGTCAGCAAACCTTGCATGATTAAATATGTCTTTAATCTTCAGCAGCACGTGTGGCCTTATGTTAGAAAGTAATTCCATCATTTCCGAGTTCATAATAGTCCAAAAGGTGATAATAATAGTTAAACATGGCAGTTTGTTCACGTTTGCTGAAAAAATAATGTGCTCCTTTTTTTCAGACTTTCAAAAGCACGTCAATAATCAAGCGCACGTTATTATCATCACCTCAAGAAGTTTGTTATTTCAAATATAGATGCGCAGCGAGCACAAGCAGAAAGCTAAACCGCTCGCGCTTCAGACTGGCTTGTAAAAAACTACGGGGCACAGGGTAAAATTTTCTCTTCTTTTTGGCTTTTGGCTTTGTGGCCTTTGTGGCTTTTGACAGTGGAAACGACCATAAAAGCGTACCGAACCGTACTGTACCACAGTGGAAACGGGCCTAAAGTCCCTTTAAGGCAAGTCATTTGAGTCGGCGGCCATCTTTGAAAGCCCTCTCGGGCAGTATGCTTGGGCATTCTGTTTGAATGGGGAAACATCAAATTCTCCAAAACTGCTTGCCAAGATTACAATTACATTACATATTATGAAAAACAATAAAATTAAACAACAACTGTCTATTTAGGCCCCATTTACACTAGTACGTTTTAGTTTTAAAACGGCGTTTTAAAATGAAAACGATCCGCGTCCACACTAGCGTTTCACCCAGCGTTTCTGAACAGCTCTCCGTCTACACTAAAACGGTGAAAACGCACATCACGTGATCACACACACACTCACTGGCATGCACTGCAGCGTGCTTTAAGCGCATACCCATATGAGAGCTGCCCTCAAGGATCTCTCGCTGGATCTAATCTCACTATATTTGTTAAACTTGATATTTAATTCATCTTGTTGTCTATATCTAACAACATATTCCCTGACTTTAGTCTTTTAAATCTGTTATTGTTCTCAGATAACGTGTTTTGGCCGAGCGCAAAGATGGTTAATATCCTAATTAATGTAACCGCGGACACCGATTCTGAACATTGACTTATTGCTTGCTTTTATTTTCTTTATTGTATAAACTTATTGTGCATTATACTTTTATAATGGTCATTATTAATTATTAAAACTGATATTTATTGTTAGAGAGGGTATGTTTCGTTTTTTTAAGGAAAATGAAAGGAGGCAGTAATGTTATAGGTTCCGTTTTGTTATAAGTATGCATGAAGATGACGCTCATATTATGAAGCCACCTGACGCCTCAACATTTCTGATGTCTGTTAAGTTGATAATAATATCAAAATAGGCAGTTCCTCACATCATGTTTTCATTTTATTGTTAAGAAACAGCATAGCCAGGGTGATGTGAATGACTTTATAAAGTACACACTCGGGAGTTTGTTTTTCTTATCAATTTGCAAAGTCTGAACTCACAAGGAGAGGATGCAAGACTGAACTGTGTGAAGGCTACTTAATATTGAGGAAAAGCCCCAATCAGAGAGGCGAATGTCTGCAGCCCCGCCTCCGTTTTCAGATGTCTCCGTTTTCCCCCATCTACACTGAGACGAAGCAGCAGCGTTTTAAAATGAAAACAGCCACTCCAGCTTTTTCAAAACGCTCCGTTTTTGGGGCTCGAAAACTCCGGCGTAGTGTGGACGGATGACGTAACCGTAGCAAAACTTATGCGTTTTAAAACTAAAACGTATTAGTGTAAACGGGGCCTAAGTTTCATTCCTAAATGTTCTTATCACACAAAATCTGCAGAAACTCACGTCTAGTCCAAGCCCCTCCCCCGGAGAATTGTCATTCTATAGCAATCGCTGATTGGCTCCTGTACTAGAAGATGGGCTTTATTCGTCATATAGTGATCGCTGACTGGCTCCTGTACTAGAAGGCGGGGCTTCATTCGCCTTATTGACTACTACACGTTTTCTCATTCAAAATTATACGAGTGACACTTCTTGTGTATTCTATAGTCTTGGACTGTATTTATATAACAAGGTGTATATATATATATATATATATATATATATAAAACACGTTATTTATTAATAAATTGTATATTAAAAAAATAATCTTTTTGTACCGAAACCCTTTTTTTTGGGATGTTTTATATTTTTGTTTTGTTTTGTTGTTTGATAAATACAAAGCTTAAAAAATCACAGCATTTAAAAATATGATTTATTTTTTGCTAAATAAAGCAAAGTAGTTTTTTTGGGGTTTTTTTAAATCTTACCCTAAACATTTGAAGGAAGTGTGGATACAAACATATGCTACATGCTAAATTCCCCAGTGCATGATGACATCACCAGTTTAAGATAGTTGAGTAAGTTTAACTTAATTTTATTTGTTTCAACTATGACGTTTTAAAAAAAATCTAAATGACTCTAAAAGACTATCAATTTTCGGAGAGGACGAAATTACATCTAAATTGGCTGCAGAATATTTGTACACCATTAGAAATGGGTAATCAACTCATTTGTCTTATTTGCATAATTTACACATTTTATTCTTGTAATTATTATAATTTTTAGAGAAAAACAATAGAAATTGTATTACTTTTTTTCTGTCATTTATTTCTCATTTGCTGTATATATTTTTTATTTGATGGTGTCAATATATTATATACATTTAAAATGCTTTGGCAATACTGTACAAAATGTCATGCCAATAAAGAATGAGAGATCTGAGAAGCAGATTTTACCTGTTAGCGGGTGCACGTGGCGCCTGAATAGCATAAAAGAGAAATAGTGGATTGTACTTTAACCCATTGAAAAGAAAAGTTTAAAACAAAT
>CAIGQZ010032675.1:7754679-7776168 GCA_903798205.1 Danio tinwini
ATATTATATTATATTATATTATATTATATTATATTATATTATATTATATTATATTATATTATATTATATTATATTATATTATAGATTAATGGTAGCCCTCTGTGTAACAAACAAAAATGTGTTTTGGCATGGCAGTCAATATAAATATTAGCCACTGCCCTACCTTATGCAGCAAAATCCTCCTTCTAGACCTGGCATTATAAGTGTTGATGTTGTCTTTGTTGTTAAATTGCAAAAATGTGTCAAGAATCCAAAATCATTCTCTTTTTCACAAAGCCAATCGAAAACTGAACATATAATTCAGCAATAAATATTTGACATTTAAAAAATGTAAAAATCCTAAACAAGATTACAACACTATTGGCTAGAATATTGGTTACAATGAAACTACCAATTTCATTTAATGCTGAAAACAAGTTGAACCAGAATAATATGTTATTATACCTCTCTCGTAATACTCATTTGTCATTTTATTGTCCTTGACCAGCAAATCAGACTTCGCTGGCCAGCACTTTTGGTTTCGTTTTCAGAGCAGCTGCGACCTCCAGTAATAAACATTACATTCAAATTCCACCTTACACCCGTTACATGTTTTCAATGCATTTATTATTATTTTTTGCTGCTATGTCTGTGGTTTCTGGCCAGGGGGAGGCTAAGTCTTCCCCAGCCTTACACACGCTCCGCCTATGTCAGAACATAAGAGACTCCAAAACTTGTTTCCTTATGCCAAAAGGAAAAAAAAGATTATTTTGCTTACCCCATTGGCAGATTATTTTGCTTGTTTTAAGGAAAAATTCACTTAATATTGGTATATTATTTCTGAAAACAAGATGATATGTTTTGCTTGCCTAAAAATTGCTTCTCGATTTAAGAATTTGTAGATATTTGGACTAGAAACAAGACAAAAAATCTGAGTAAGAAAAGTTTTTTTTGTAGTGTATTAGACATTTTTTGGTGTACTAAATGGGGTGACTTTTCAAAACACTCTTTGAGGGTAGGATCACTTGAAATAATATGCCAGTGTTTTTAATAACATTTTATTAATGCCTTTAGTCACAGGTGAATATTTTATATAACAATTAATATGACGAACATGCTTTGTTGTTTTTTTAACTAAGCTATTCTCTTGTGACATATCTTTGAAGTGATTATGTGCAGATTGTATCCACTTCCCTTTATAAGACCGTTTTCTAAATCTATCTGATAAACTCTGTGATTGTTGTTTAAAATCTTCATCTCTACTGCAGATCCAATGGATATGACTAAATTGAGACATAGGTAATGAACTCTAAAGGCATAAATATATATATTTATTAAAAAAATAAGTTCATTAATTGTAATTGAGTTAAAATGTTCAATTAATCGAGACTTAGATTTTAATGCCGTCACCCAAGTCTGAGGTTAAGAGCACTCTGAAGCAGGTTTTCATTCAGGATGTCTCTGTACATTGCTGCATTCATTTTTCTCTCTATAGGTTTATTTACAGTCATGGTACAGTCACATAATTCGTTGTTAGCATTCTGATTGGAGGATCTCAAAAAATTGCTGTAGACTAATCTAACAAATCTAGATACCGATTTTTGCCCATTCTTAATAGAAAAGTAGCCAAGCAACATCGGTCGGCAACATTTTCAAGTAATCCTGAAGATCTGGATTTGATTGTTCAGGTTTCATTAGGGTTTGAGCTCGATCATCTGCTCTAAAACATCTGTGGTATTAAACTCTACTCTTTAAATGTCTTTGTGATGTCAGAGATGCTCTTCTGCATACCTCGGTTGTAACGAGTGGTTATTTGAGTTACTGTTGCCTTTCAGCTGAAACTAGTCTGGCCATTCTCCTCTGACCTCTGGCATCAACAAGGCATTTGTGCCCGCAGAACTGCCACTCACTGGATATTTTCTCTTTTTCAGATCATTTTCTGTAAACTCTAGAGATGGTTGTGCATGAAAATCCCAGCACTTTCTGAAATACTCAGACCAGCCTCTCTGGCACCAACAACCATGACACGTTCAAAGTCACTTAAATCACCTTTCTTCCCCATTTTGATGCTCGGTTTGACCTGCAGCAGATTTTCTTGACCATGTCTACATGTCTAAATGCATGTAATTGGCGGATTAGAAATTTGCATTAACAGGCAGTTGGACAGGTGTACCTAATAAAGTGAGTGTATAACTGCATAACTTTATTTCAATGTATAAACTTTTTAAAAGTAATATTTGCATTTGGTTTGACAAAACCATTAGTAATGCGATCAATGACAAGATAGCTCTCTAGATTTTGGTACAGTGACTAAAGAACTAATGCTGTGTGTGTTGCCACCTCATGTCGGCTGCGCCTAGTCCCATTTGGACCAAAAAGCTGCACTTAAACACATCAAACAGACAGCAGCACACTGAAACAAGAGCACACAATCTGTGCCTGCATGAGGATGTGTTTCCACACCTACAGGGAGCAGTAGTCTGTTTTTCATTCTGCAAAGGGTAACCTGAACTGGCAATGCACAAATGTAAATAAAGCAGCATTTTGTACCATTTTTAAAGTACTTTTCACTCGCTACAGAGGGATTTGCTTGTGCAAATATGTCTAAAATCTAATAATTCATGTTGTTTGCAAATATTTGAGAAATGCAACAAAGTTACAGCTGGCAACTAACTAGAATTGCTTCCTTCGTTTCGTCACCTAAGTTTTTTTGGTATTGCGTTTCGATTAATTGCTGAATAACCAATCAGAGCGCTGTCTTTCACCAACGGTCGATGATGATTGTACATGCTGAATAGGGTCAACTCACTCTGATGTTAATGGCTTATTCTCAATTCCAAGAATGCAGAGAACGGACGTGCGCTCTCATGGAGACCGGTCTTGCCACGTCACCTTGGATAAACGAACTCGGGACACAGCAAGAACAGAGAACACATCCTCTGTGAAATGAGATGCTGCGTTCTTCCTGATGATCACATGACCTTCATGTATTTATAACTAAGGTTTATTTAAACATTACAGCATTCATGCATTGATTCATAGTTTTTTCTCTTTTCAATATATGTAGAACATGTACAAAAACTTAACAAACATGTTGCACATAACAAATAAAACGCTCCGGTTACTAAGGTAACCCTCGTTCCCCGAGGGGGGGAACGGAAATGCTATGTGGAAACTTCCACTATGGGGGATTTCACTCAGAAAGCCAATCATCTGAAAGAGTATGTAAACGGGCCAATGAAATGCCAATGAGTTGGCAGCTTCAGCTTGCGCACCTGATGCTCATTGCAATCAATTTGCTATAAGAGCACAGCACGCGCAAAGCCAAGCATCATTTTTTAGCGGAAGAGACTTTCACCTCAACAGCTAAGGGGCAATCATTATGGCGAAGGAACATAGCATTTCCGTTCCCCCCCTCGGGGAACGAGGGTTACCTTAGTAACCGGAGCGTTCCCCTTCGGGAGGGGAACTTCAATGCTATGTGGAAACTTCCACTATGGGGAAATGTTTGGAAAACGCCATAAAGATTGAACCTTACCTTCGCCCCCGATGAGAGATTTGCCAGGCAAAAGAGAGCGTGAGCGCACCTGCGTCACCAGAGGCGCGGTCTTCCAACGTGTTCCCTGGCCCTTACTTATCCCACTTCAACAGAAGATTTACGGATTTAGATATATTTTTCGGGAGCCGCAGATGCGTCTAGAACACTTTCTAGGAATTTAATACGACAGTACGTTGGGGAGCGTGCAGTCCCGATAGGGAGGACGCTGCGGAGGCCACCTGCTACCCAAGTGGGGAGACTAGTGGCGAGAGAGCATATGGACTAGCCCTGAGAAGGGGGAGTACGCATATGAATATAAGATGGTTAGCGGTGAGGGAAGACACGGGTCCGCCTGTGAGGGGGGACTGCACCGTGGCAGTATAAGCATATGGGATCGCCTTGTGGGGATCGCACATAGCGGGCACCTATACCCAGAACGCGGGCTGACCAGCGGGCAGACCAATAACGTAACGGGCCAGCGCCTGACTTCTCCGCTGAGTCAGATGCTGGGGGCCTCGGAGGAGTATCTGCAGGGTTCGCCAGCGGGGAACTTTACTGACAGAGCGAAAAAGCGCACGTATCTCCGTGTTAGAGAGAATGGCGCAGCAAGCGTTTTACAACACCTAACCGAATTTCTCATTTACCGAGAGGAAATCGGCTCCCCTCAAGATTAATAAATCTCGCAAGGTGTCGCCCAGCCCGCAGCTCTACAGTGTCTGTTAGAGAGGCGCCGCGTGCTAACGCCCAAGGATGCGTGCTTCGAGGAGCGCGCTCTCATTCCTGGGGGACACGGCTCGCCCTGGCTCAGATGAGCGAGGGAGATGGCATTCACGGTTCAGTGGATATGTTCCAACCTCTGTTTTGGATACGGCACTTCCCTTCTGCCGATCACTGTAACAGATAAAAGAGCTGAGTATGGTCCGTATAATACGCAAAGCGCGAAGGACGCAGCAAATAAAGGGGCTGGGTCTGCCTCCTCCGTTGGCAGCGCTTGCAGGTTCACTACATAGCTGAAAGAATGCTGTAGGAACCTAGAGCACCTAGGTGGGCGGGGGTCTCAGGTAAACGTGAGAGTGGGCCGGCCCAACACGCTGGCACATTTCGCTGACCGAAATGCCCCCAGTTACCCACCCATTTGGCCGATGCGAACGCGACCAGCAGAGCTGTCTACCTGGACAGAAATCTTAAAATACTGAGTCGAGTGATCGAGCAGACCTCTCCTAAAAGAGATCTCCAAGTGGGTATGAGAGGGAAACAGGAATAATTAATATTCATGTCTCGCGCCTCTGGGAACTGGATGATGAGACGATACTTCCCAGCGCGCCGCCATCACCGCATCCTTAGAGCGGGGATGATCGTAACGCCAACCCCTCAGAGTGGAGGGGACAGCCTTAGCTCCAGTCAACTGAAGGAGGATAGCATCACTCTGATCTGGCATGTTCGGGGTTTCCTTCTCGGGGAAAAAGTTAACCACACAGCGAATAGACTCCACTTCAGGGCGTGGGCATGCCTCGTAGAGGGTGCGCAGCCTGAGTGACAGTGTTAACCACCTAATCGGTAGGTCACCTAAGTCCTCCGCACTCCATCTATGAACCGCACGTGAGGCATAGATCTGGGTGCGGGTGCCAAACGGTGCCTGTCCCCTGTTTCCAGGGGATGTGCCAGGGAGGGGCCATCACGAGGAGAGTAAAAAGCAGGTCCGATTGGGCCAGAGAGCTGTTCCTCGACCTCCCTGACTTTACACAGTATCTGTGCGAGTAGGCTCACTGGAGAAATGCGTATTACGCACGCCCCGGGGCCAGCTGTAAGCCAGTGGACTTTACAGGGTTCGCCAAGTGGGGAACTCAAGCGAGAGCGCACAAATCTCTGAGTTAGAGAGAAAGGCGCAGCCCATAACAGCTGGCCAGTCGGGGGTGGAGTCCCCATTTTCCCAGGCGAAACTGCCGTGAGAGCGGATGGCTGCACGGTTGAGCTCGGTGGGGAAAAATGGAATGCAGCGATTGCGCCGCGTATGACTCTGGGGGAGCAGACGGCGGGCGAGCTGAGACATGCGGCGAGAGCGGATACCCCCATGCGGTTGATATACGCCACCGCCACCGTACTGTCCGTCCTGACCAGCACGTGTTGTCGCTCCAGCACCGATAAAATGGCGGAGAGCGAGGAACACTGCCAACAGCTCTAAGCGATTGATATGCCAATGCAACTGGGTTCCTTTCCACAAGCCCGTGCTGCATGCCCGCAACACACGGCCCCCCAGCCCGTGCTGGAAAGCATCTGTCAAATCGACAATATTTTGGACGCCTGTCCTAGAGGCACTCAGGCCTGTAGGAACGAGGGATCGTTCCAGGGGCTGAGGGCGCAGCGACACAGCGTAGTGACAGTCACCCGGTGTGTGCTCGCGTGCCATGCGCGTCTGGGGACTCGATCGTGAAGCCAGTGCTGAAGTGGTCTCATATGGAGCAATCCGAGCGGCGTGACAGCGGCTGCGGATGCCATATGCCCCAGGAGCGTCTGAAAGATTTCAGTGGGACCACTATTTTGCTGTCTAACTCTCTCAGAAAGTTCAGCATTAGCGGAGCGCGTTCTCAGGAGAGGCGCGCTGTCATGGTGACCGAGTCCAGCTCCAACCCGAGAAAAGAGATCCTCTGCCCGGGGGCGAGTTTGCTCTTTTCTCGGTTGACCTGAAACCCCAATAGGTGGAGGTGCTGGAACACCTTGTCTCTGTGCATAATCAATTGCTCCCGAGAGAGGGCTAAAATCAGTCAGTCACCGAGATAATAGAGTATGCGGATGCCCGCGAGCCAAAGGGGCGCGAGGGCCCCCTCCGCGAGCTTGGTGAAGACCCGCGGAGACAGAGAGAACCCGAAGGGGAGGACTTGTACTGCCAGGCTCGATCTTAACGCAGACCGCGGAAACTGACGGTGGCGTGGAGTATGGAGACATGAAGTACGCGTCCTTCAGGTCTATTGCTGCAGACCAATCCCGAGGACGAACGCACCAGAGGATGCGCTTCTGCATAAGCATTTTGAATGGCAGCTTGTGCAGACAGCGGTTCAAAACGCGCAGATCTGGAATTGGCCATAGCCCACTGCTCTTTTTGGTACGATGAAGTACAGGCTGTAAACCTGCTCTCCATCTCGGCTGGAGGGATCGGTTAGATTGCATCCTTCGCCAGGAGAACAGCAATCTTCTCTCGCAAGACAGGGGCGGGCACAGGGCTGACCCTGGTGAGAAACACACCCGTGAACTTGGGATGCCGTTCGCGAATTGAATCGCGTAGCCGAGTCTGATCGTGCATATGAGCCACCGCGAAGGGCTGGCCCGCGCTAACCAGGCAGGCAGAGCTCTCGCTAATGACTGCATCACTACGATCGTTGACGTACCAGCAGTGGGGCAGCGCAGAGTAGGAGTGCTGATCCGGGGAGCGCTGGGGTCCCGCGGAAGAGCTGGAGGCGAGAGATTCACTCACCTTACACCCAGACTCCGGAGGGGAGGGCTGGAGGTGTGAGAGAAAGGAGACCGTCCTCCCAGACCTCGTGAGCCACTGGCGAAGTGCACCGATCCTGCGAGCTGAAAGGCTTTTCACCGCGTCCCAGACTGGCAGTATTCGGGCTATCACATCCAGGGAAGGGAAAAATGCTCTCTCTGAGGAGCCCGACCCCCCACCGGGGAGAGAGCAGGTTCCCTCTTCTCCAAATGGCCCGTCTCAGGAGCGCTTCGCGGTCCGTTAACCGGACTTAACGGCACTCTGGGACGGGGAGCGCTGGTTGCCTGTAAGGTGCTCGGCGCTGCCGCTGGCCAGAGGCGCAGGCGGGGGCGGAGCAGCACTTGTAGACAGGCGCTCTCAGCGACAAGCAGTGGATGTGGATGGTTCGGCGGGGGGGAGCGGTCTTACATCCCCGCCGATGGATGGTCCATCGTATCCGACTGCACCGCCGTGAATTCCTGGGTGAATCCACCAACGGTGTCGCCGAACGGGCCAGACTGGTATATGGGGGAGTCAAGAAAGTGAACTTTGTCGACTCCGCGCATATTTCTGCCAGGTTTAGCCCGAGGTGGCGCTCCTGGACCACTAACGTGGCCATCGTCCTTCCCGGGGCACACGCAGCGGACTTGAGGTCCGTGGAGCTCAGTCGGGTGCGGTGCGGGGCTTGTAACAAGCCTGGGTCGGAACCACCCTCGTGCAGCTGGGCCAGCGCGCGCGCATGGACCCTGGCGTGCAGGGTGGAAGCAGCGTGGTCCGCGGCTGTGTGGGCTCTGGCTCGGGAGGCAGAGGACCAACACGCTTTGGACGGGAGTTGAGGCTGATTCCAGCAGAAGGAGGCACCACGCGGGCCCGTGATGGCACTCTCAATCTGGGGAATCGACTCATACTCCCTGGCTGCTCCACCATCAAGGGTGGTGAGGCGGAGGCGCACGCAGATCAGGCAGAGAAAGATGCCCTCAAAACTGCGTGAGCCCACTGTGCACTTCCGGGAAGAAAGGGATGGGAGGCTGGAAGGTCTTGCCTTTTAATCCTCCACATACACCCATCTAGTCGGTCCGGCCGCGGGGCTGGGGGATAAACCATCTCCAGACCCACGACCGAAACAGCCCGGTAAAGCACGGTTATCATGCCTGTTTCAAGATCGGCCGCCGCCGCGCTCGCTCCCAAGGGGAGGGAGCGGAGGGGCGAAAATCTTTTATCAGAGCATGACAGCCCAGCCTCCGATGCAGCGGTGGACATCTGAGCCTCTGTGTCATCAAGTGAGAGGGCGGCCATCCGAAGATGGAGCGCTTCTCTCACTCAAAGCTTCGATGGAGCGCGTGGAGGAGCGAGAGGTCCACAAGCCCGAGGGCGGCAGATTTACTCTCACTGTAACCCTCAGATCTGCCCGAGTGCCCAGCCGCGGAGCGGGGGACAACTGGGGTGGGTGGCTCTTTTGTAAGAGCGAACCGCGATCTTAACTGCGCAACAGACATGCCACCGAGTGATGGCATGCACTGCCCGCGAGCACTGCATTAACATGCTGGACCCCCAGAC
Organism: Danio tinwini; assembly: GCA_903798205.1. Classification (NCBI taxonomy): domain Eukaryota; kingdom Metazoa; phylum Chordata; class Actinopteri; order Cypriniformes; family Danionidae; genus Danio; species Danio tinwini. The sequence continues at coordinate 7,763,220 of CAIGQZ010032675.1, forward strand.
ATGAAACGCAGTGCTCGTGCCCATCATCCGAGGACAGGAAACCACCGCATCCAGAAACGCACAGTCGGAGCGACGTCTTGAAAAAGACGTGCTGCACGACCGTGTTGCTCTTTTAGGAAATTCGCAACAATACATACCGCTCTGGAGGACCGGACCCAAAGGACGCCAGGCAAGGGAGAAACCCAGCTCGACCGCCTGCCACTGCATGTCACACACTCTGGACCGGGAGATCGCTCTCGTTCACTCTCTGTCTGAAACTCAGCTGGAGGAACCCTCATCGACTCTCTCAGAAGGCTGTTGAAGTCTCTGAAGTGAAAATGATGCTTGGCTTTGCGCGTGCTGTGCTCTTATAGCAAATTGATTGCAACGAGCATCAGGTGCGCAAGCTGAAGCTGCCAACTCATTGGCATTTCATTGGCCCGTTTACATACTCTTTCAGATGATTGGCTTTCTGAGTGAAATCCCCCATAGTGGAAGTTTCCACATAGCATTGAAGTTCCCCTCCCGAAGGGGAACTGATTTTAATACACATTTCAACAAATAAACACCATTAATGTGTTTATGCCATAATTAAGATTTTCATGTCAATGTTCACTTTCACCGTCTCATTTAGGTAAACTCCTGAGATGAATAGGTTATATCTCTAAACTTTAATAATAAATCTATATAAAATGCCCCGATTTCCACCTCCTTTATTCAGTCGCAATGACTTCTGGGTTTTGCGCTCAAGTTTGCATTGGTGCATCCCCGATATTAAGAACACATCCGGGAACTTTCACGCGTCCTCCATTCTTACGGTCTTGAGTTTTGGAATTAAACTTTGGCGGTTGATGATAATGTTACATGAAAACAGGATGACGCAAGGTTGATGAAGAACGCATATTGAGAAATAGCCAATGTGTTGAACTCATCAAACCAATATGCTTATTTCACGCGTCCGCCATTTTAAAAGTTGAAAGCGAGGCTGCGGTGGGAAGAAGCCTGGAAGTATAGGATCAGCACTGTAAACATTGCAACAACATGCTGTGTACTACAAACCTCCAGCTGTTGACATGATTTCAAAATGCAGATATGGTGTAAATATCACTTTATATCATTCAGTTCAGTTTAATTTAAACAATTAAAAGCATATTAGGCATCAAATAACATAACAATCTCGATGTAATACGCTTAAGTGTCCTCCTAGGCTTCAGTTCATGGCAGCAGGTAAACACCATGGGGACGCTTTCCTGCTTCAGCCTATGTAACCCGGTGAGCGATAAAACAATGCAGTCCTCTGTAGCACATCTTCGTGTTGTAACAGTGTACCAAAGTTTTGCAGCGCGACAAGTCTAATATAGTGAAAGAATCAGTACATTTACTTGAGTTTGATAAATGGCATCAAAAATGTGTGTCTGGGAAAGAAAACATAACTAACTAGTCCCATTTACCTTAACTTAGCTGAAAATGAGGTCCAATATCCCTTTTTATTTTCACTATTCATTCAGAACAGACCTTTGAGTCACTCGGAAGGCTGTGAAAGTATAAAATTGTGTCACTTTCTCTTTCGCTGATAAGATATACAGCCAAGTACTCAACATTCCTGTGTGACTACTTCCGGGTTTCTTCACACCGCAGCCTCGATTTCGCTGTTTAAAATGGCAGCTGCGTGAAATCAGTCTATTAGCCTGACAGATGCTCACCATTGGCCCAATGCCGACCAATGGCCAAGCCATCAGCTTGGTGTTTTGGCCTTAAGAGAGTTTGTTTTTATTTCTTTTTTACAAAGCATAACATTCCTTTCATAGATTCACAATGTTTTTAATATATTTTAATTTTAGAGCACTTCTGGAAAATGAGAAAAAAAGAAGAGAAAATGCAGAGAAAGAAACTGAAAAGATTGCAAGAGAAACAATGGAGCTGATGGAAAGACTGCGGCAAATTGAGGAACAAACCAAGAAAGCTCAAGAGGGTTGGAACTACAAATGTCTTACTACAAATGTTAAATTGATGTATTGGGTTTAAATGTGGCGTGTGAAGTTTTCTCACAAATAGTGTCTTCAATGGGAACTAGAATATTAGTTGGTAACACTTTATTTTGATGGTCCATTTGAGTATTAGTAGACTGTCTGCTTAATATCTGTTGATACTGCTCCTTTAACAAACATTTAACTGACTATAGAAAACTTGGCAAGTACATGTCAACTTACACTAACCCCAACCTAACAGTCTACTTATAATCAATGAGAATTAGTTGGCATGTAGATGCAATGTAACTTAAATTCAACAAACGGACTATAAAAAAGTGTGACCTATTAGTTTCGTAATACTCCATCTGCTTGCCAATAGTCACAAGGTCCCACAAACAGAAGCACCTTTAATATCTTACCCATCTGAAAAGTTTATATTTGTGTCATGCAGAGCTTGAAGAGCAGACTAAGCGAGCACTGGAGCTGGAACGGGAAAGGAAATTTGCTCAGGAAGAGGCTGAGAAATTGGAGAAAGACCGCAGAATTGCAGAAGAGGTGAAAACAGCATTATTGAAGCAATCTGACAACCAGACGAAGAACCAAGAGAATCTGGTATGGAGGAGTAAACACTCTGTATTATCCTGTAAAGCTGAGGTCACCAAAATTGGTCCTGGAAAATTGGTCTTCCGCAGAGTTTAGCTTTAACTTGCCTCACCACACCTGCATGGAAGCTTCAAGCATACCTACAGTAGTATGACCTCCTTTAGCTTGTTTAGGTGTGATCATTAGGGTTGGAGCTAAAATCTGCTGAATACCAGCCATCTAGGACAAAGCATGGTGATGCCTGCTCTAGAGTCCTGCTTCTGGAGGCCTGCTGTCCTCTAGATTTAGACTCGATAACATTTACCTGGCTGTTTCCACTTAGTCTGAAGTCTTGGATGAGTTGGTTAATATTTAAGTAGCGTAGCATAAAATCTGCAGGAACAGGTTTGGACACCTATACTGTAGCGATATAGATATTAAAGTGCAGGAGTGTCCAATCCTGCTCTTGGTGGGCCACTCCCCTGCAGAGGTTTAGCTCCAACCTTAATTAAACTCATCTTACTAGGCATACTAGATGCTTTTAAACACATGTGTGGAAGAAAGTTAAAAGCTTAAAGACTGATTTGACATTTTTGCCAACACCACGTTGACATCATCAACTTGCAAATAGGACACCGGCCCTTGGGGAACAAGTTTGGACACCCTCATGTCATTCCAAACATGAGTTTCTTCATCAAAACAAACGTAGTACAAAGTTATTTTGAATCATAGTTTAAAATGACAGAAGTTGTGAATGAATTACAGAATATAAATGATTTACTCACCTACACGACATTCCAAACATATATGACTATAATCTTTCTGTAGAACACAAAAGCAGAATATAAGTATATATGCTCTGCTCTCTTCCGTATAGAGAGGATGGATTCTGTCAATTTCCAAAACACACTGGGGTGTCTAATCATGCTCCTGGGGAGCCACTGTCCTGCAAATTTAGACTCCTGCCAGCTCTAACAGTTGTTAGAAGTTGTGTTTCCCATGTGTTAGCAGCCATTCACAAAGAACATGTTTTTCCATAACAATGTGTGCTACTTTTCTGTTGTTGTCTATGTAAACACTCTCCCTCCTGTTGAAGGTGAATTCTAAAGTGCATAATGCAGTTGCGTGAACATCTGTATCTCTTCATAAAGGGTCCTTCAAAGAGTCCATTAGGTCCACTTAGGGCGTACTTGCACTATGTACAGTTGCCTTGAACTGGGCCAAAGCATGCTTGTCCACCCTCCCATCTCCCCTAACGGCCCGCGCTCACATTACATTCGGGTCTGACTACGATTACGTCATCGAGTAAGCACTTTCGCTCAGCACAGTGGAGATTTCTTTAGTTATATTGTTTAAGTTGTTTGATATTCAGTGACACGCAGTCTAATACTTCGCCGAAAAGATCAGCCACTTTTGATGCTCATAAACAATCATAAAGTCCTCACGCTGCAGGAATTAGGAGGTTTGCTGTAGGTGCAGCTGTTGTGCAGTGAGGGGTTTGCGTCTTTAATAAACCACAACAGTTTGCGTTCATTGAACAGTACGAATGATTAATTAATCTATATGAATCCTTAAAAGTCATGTCTCGCTTTCAGTTTCGAGGCGCTTTTTGCACTCACACACAAGTGTACCGCGTAAGCGTACTGAGCTCAAGTAAACCACACTCTGACACACCTCTTCCAACTGGGCCAGGGCCGGCCAAGTGAATCATGCCTGATTCAGAGCACTCACACTTCTCAAATGATCCAGGAAACAGACCTGGGCACAGTTCAGATAGTGTGAGTATGCCCTTAAGTCCAAACTGCAACATGCAGTTAACAATCCACCCTCTGCACTCCAGGAGGGAGTGTGTTTACATAGAAAAAACATGAAAAAGTAGCGCATTGTAATGGAAAAACATGTTCTGTGTGAATGTCACCTAACACCTTAGAAAATTTTGGAACATTGCATGGTTTTGGAAATTTGATTTTCAAGTAAAACTTATTTTTCACATGTTTTTGATTTCTTTCATCCATTTTCTTTATGGCTTAGTCCCTTTATTAATCTGGGGTCGCCACAGCGGAATGAACCGCCAACTTATCCAGCATATGTTTTATGCAGCGGATGCCCTTCCAGCTGCAACCCATCACTTGGCAACATCCATACACACTCATTCACACACATACACTACGGACAATTTAGCCTACCCAATTCACCTGTACCACATGTCTTTGGACTGTGGGGGAAACCAGAGCACCCAGAGGAAACCCACGAGAACACGGGGAGAACATGCAAACTAAACTAAAACCAGCAACCTTCTTGCTGTGAGGCTGTGCTACCCAAAGTGCCATCGTGATGCCCTACACACTGTGTTTGCATGTCTCTTTAAATGCAAATGAGGTGCAGTTCTTTCCAAAAGATGGTGGGGCGTTTACAGCTGGTACCTCAGTTACTTTGATAATAACACTCACCGTCCATCCCTGCCGTTGATTGTCATGTCACAATAGACTCTTGAGTGGCTGCTTCTCGTCTCTGTTTATGTAAATGGTTTATGGACCAGAAAACATCTCTCCATTCAGCAGAGCCTCTGAGCAATCATTGTGGTTTTATGTGGAGCATTCCCAATGCACGTACAATACAAGGAACAAAACCATGTCTCATTCAAGAACCACATAATTGTGATGGTCAAAAACCTTTAAAATGTTTTAACGGCACAATGCAAAATTACTCAAAGAAGCAAATCTTCTCTCAGTCAAACTGTTGATATATATATATGTAAGCTTCAACTTTTGGCTTCAACCAGCTCTAACACAGTTCCCTAGAAGTTCTGCTTGTGGATTTCTGGAAGGAACCTTCGATAAAGATGTTCAGTTTAGAATTCACACTCTGCAGGACAGTTGCCCTACAGGAACACATTTGGAAATCTCTGCTCTATAATAAAAGCACTATCATAAGACTAAAAAAATCGATTTCAGCTCCCAAGCTTAGATTAAGTTACCATTGATTAGGCAGTAATACAGAAAATGTATTCAATTTGTCTTTGTGGAACATTGCAGTATTTTTTATGATTGTTCATGAACTTTTTTGATGCTTACCAGTCCCTCGTCACTATATTGAAGTATTCTGAGAATTCTCTACATCTTTATAGGCAACAGAGCTGGCTGAGCTGACGTCCAAAATCAATCTTCTGGAAGATGCCAAAAAGAAGAAAGAGGATGAAGCCAGGAAATGGCAGAGAAGGGTGAGAGTGTAAATGTACTACTGCATCTTTTGGTAGCGCTTTATATTACAGCCTGCAAATGAACCATGTAATTCAAAAGTATTTAAGGAGTACCTATTTGAAACAACTGAGAACTTTCACAGTACCTACTTGTTGGGACAAGGGAATAATGTGCAATTTTTCGGACCACTAAGAGGGTAATAAAGTGCAAATTTATTAAGTAATTCATTAACTAAAAGGCACCTATAAATTACAGGGGATTTCCCCCTAATTATCCTCATAAGCATTAATTTAAAGCTGAATGAACATGTACAGCTACAATCTGAATTATTCAACCCCCTGATTTATTAGCCCCCCTGTTTATTTTTTTCCCCAATTTCTGTTTAACGGAGAGAAGATTTTTTCAACACATTTCTAAACATAATAGTTTTAATAACTCATCTCTAATAACTGATTTATTTTATCTTTGACATGATGACAGTAAATAATATTTTACTAGATATTTTTTCAAGACACTTCTATACAGCTTAAAGTGACATTTAAAGCTTAACTAGGTTAATTAGGTTAACTAGGCAGGTTAGGGTAATTAGGCAAGTTATTGTATAATGATGGTTTGCTCTGTAGACTATGGAAAAAATAAATAGCTTAAAGGGGTTAATAATTTTGACCTTAAAATGGGTTTTAAAAATTAAAAACTGCTTTTATTCTAGCCAAAATAAAACAAATAAGACTTTCTCTAGAAGAAAAATATTATTAGACATACTGTGAAAATGTCCTTGTTCTGTTAAACATCATTTGGAAACTATTTAAAAAAGAAAAAAAATCAAAGGGTGTTCAATAATTCTGATTGCAACTGTAAGTAAATGTAAACCATGAGCAAAAAACATGGTCAGGGCTACATTCTTGAGAACCGAGAAATATATAACGGCTGCATTTTGTGTGTAAAACTAATGCTACGGGGCAGTACTGTTTTCAGGCTCTCGGTGGTGGAAGATGGGTTTGTGGGTTTGAAATACGGGAGGCTCCGTGGAAAAACGTGAGTATTGGCAGGTATGCTGTAGTTACTCGATCTGTGCAATAAAGACATTCTAGACCCTCTAAACTTTATTGTAAACATTATTTACATTTTCCAAAACAGTCATATAGTTCTTCCTATAAATGTGCGATGCCTCCATTTCCTTACTGGAAAGTCCCTGGGGGGCTATGCTGGGGCTGAGCAACCCCCACACACTCCTCAAAATTACTCCTCTACATTATTTTTTAGAATAAATAAGGGATTTGCAAGAGAAAATTGCAAGTAATCCTCTCTGACAAAGAGACATACTACCTATGGAGAGCAGGCAAGCATATGGGCATTGATAGAGGAGGTGGATATGATATTAATTTGTATTGCATAAAAATGTGTAAAACAATTGTAAACTGGAATGTTTTCCTTATATTTTTCCATATATACATATGGCTCAGCCCCTGGTGTTTTCATATAATAGAAATGCCTATGTAGGCCTATCACCAGTGTTTACACAGTGTATCCTAATACTAAAATGTTATAAAGCAGGTTATTAATGTTAATGTTATCAATGTCACAGCATGGTGTAGAAATGGTTAATTAGCTTTTTTTTATATATATAAAAAAAATATTGATTAATTTTTTTATAGATAGAATGCAAACCTGCAAGAATAGGTTTTTTTTGTGTTTATTACACTTACACAGTAACTACACCTAAAGGTGCTGTATGACTTTAAAAGTTTTTTTATCATCTAAAGCATAAAAATACCATAATATGTTTGCAGATATTTAAGAAACGTGCCAAGTTATAATTCTTGTTTATCTGAAAAACAATGCTAATGTCAGATATTCTGCTTTGAAAATGTCCGTTACGTGCTGGAACGGCTGTCTTTGTTTTGATTCCTTTAACCTGCCCAATACTAGTTTAGCCAATTATATTTCAGCACCCTGGGTTGCCTTGCTGGAAAACAGCGTATTTTGGCCCAATCCCAATTCTATTTTTGTATCCCCTTCCCCTTGGCCCTTACAACTGAGGGTTAAGGGGAAGGGCTTCAAAACTTACCCCTAAGAATTGGGACAGCACTTCAACACCTGCACACGTCATCATACGTCATCGCGATCTCTTGCTTCATATGAGATCAGACGATGGCAACTGCTGTAGTTATTCCTGTTGTGTTATTTTTTGGTATTTATCTTCAGGAAATCAATGAAGGCATATATTATGTTATCATAATGATCTAATGTGGCAATAAGATCGTAACTGTACTGTGTATTTACACAGTGGCCGAATTCATCTATGTAAACACACGAAAACAACATTAACATTATAGCAGACACTGTAAAAAGCTCATTCTCAGCCACTAGACTTTCTGACATTGAATTCGAGTGTCGTCAAGCGTCAGAATGTTGTGGAACTGCTGTACAGGAGTTATTATTAGGGATTATAGATTGTGAAATTTAGCGTTTTTTGTTTTTTTTGCGTTTTTTTTAAAAAGCATGATGGTAAAACATGAATGCGGTTATGAATATATTAAAAAATGTGTTTGTTTGTTGTAAAAATTCGTAATAATGACAAAAAATACTAATTTGTGGATCTCCTTACTTCCGGGTTCAGCAATACTGTTGTGGCAGGTGTATTCTGGGAAATTTCTTACCCCTTCGTTTCAAGTGTGCTCCTGAAAAATCTTCGTTCAAAGGGGTGTATACCCCTTGCCCTTAGCCCTACACCTTCAAGCTAAAGAGAAATGGGACTCCACTACGCCTTGACCTTGTGAACGCGCAAAACAAGGGGTAGGGGTAAGGGGAAGGGCTAAGGTGTAGAATTGGATTGGGCCTTCATTTATTTATTCAGAAAGGCTCTCAAAGCATATGTCCGTGACCAAAATGCGACCTCCGCTGGACAGTAGCAGTCTCCAAAATGAGACGCAGATTCAGAGTTCCACATGAGGTTGTTATTAATTAGCAAATAATATAAATATTATGAACGTAAACATTAGGTGAGCAGGTAGCATTGTAACCCTGTGTCCTAACAACATGCTACATGAGGAGATATGCAGTGATAAGCAATTTGGCTGTTTGTACTAGACGAAACACGACAGAAATTTAAATACAGCCATTCAGAAGCACAGAATAGTGCACTTACTGCACTCCAGCAAAATGGTAAGATTTATAATCTTATTAATACATATTAAACATCTTTAACATTATTAAATGTACATGCTGAATCACTGATATATGTTGGCTTGCACTGAATAACAGTTCTATTCAACTATACAAGTTCAATTTCAGACGGTTTATTTTATTTTCAAGATCTAAGGTGAACTATCTGCTGCTGCTTTAAGCGGTATGGCAGTAAATGTCATGTAAAATGGCATTAAAACGCACATTATAGCATTTAACACTGAATAAAGCACAAGAAGTGTACCTGAGGTGATCACGGTTTAATCTTGTTCAGCTGCAAGAAATAGAAGTCGTTTCGTAAATATAAACTTCAGGTGTTGGTTAGGACAAAAACTCCTTTTAATAAGAAAAATATTCCCTCAATCGCGTGCCATTGGGTTTTTTATTTAGAACACGACTTAAATCAGCCTTTAGGCTCGATAGTCAGGCTTGCTCCTGTTGGTGTCATCAATCTGGCAACCTGTGTGTGTTTTGAACCAAGGGTGCAATACCTAGTTCAACCACTGGGTGTCAAACTTACATACTGCACCTTTAACAAGAGGGTAACATGGCATCACTTTAAATTAACTATAACAAATATAACATGTACACAATATCTACATATAAAAAGTTTGTATGTTTGCACAGCGGTTAATAAAAGGTTTTAGTAAATGTTATTCTACTTCAGGGAAAATACTGTGATTTCAAAATAAGTGCCCTTTATTTATAAAATACTTTTAAGCATGCTTTATAAATGTGCATGTTATTACACGTTATTGCCCTCAAACATTGCTTATTGTTCTCTTGTACCTACGTGTAGGTATTGTGGAAGTTCTCTGTAGTTTCAAATAAATAGTAAATTCCTTTGAATAACGCATTTCTTTTGTGGGATGTAATGTAAAGCATCACCCATCTTTTCCACATGGTTAGCCTCAGAAAAACCTATCGGCAGTCTCATGACAGTTCACTGAGCTTTCTCTGTATGAGTATGTTGGCAGGCAATTATGGTTGAGGTAGACCTGGAGAAGACAAAAGAGGAGTTGAAGAGTAAGCTAATTGGGGTCCACATCCAGGCAACATCCCAGACGGAGAATGACCATGATGAGAACGATGAGAGCAGTGCCGAGGCCAGCGCTGAGCTCACATCCACTGGATCATTTCGAGATCGAAGTGAAGAGCAGCGCATAACAGAAACCGAGAAGAACGAACCTCTGCAGAAGCGTCTACAGGTGAGTCTAGGTGTATAAAAGAGAAGTAACCAAACATGATCAATGACGTACATTCGATCAAAGTCCCTTTAAGGCAGGGGTCACCAACACGTTGTCGATAAGCACCTGGCCGCGAGGATCACATGAGTTGCCCACAGGCCTGTTCTAAAAATAGCTTACAATAGCAACACCTTCCAGTAAGCTGCATCTAATATTTTTGTAGTTATTCTTTTTTAATCACACTTGTATTGGTGTAAATTTGAAAATGACATTAAGTTATTATCATATTAGTGCTATATATATATAATAGTGCTGTCAAAATTAGCACGTTAACGCATGCGATTAATTTGTTTTTTTTTTTCCTGTTGTGGTCGAGGTGTGTTCAATGTGCAAAGAAATATGGATAAGACCAAGGAAGGAAAGTTGATTTATGTTACACAATTGATAATCTGTACAAACATGGAACAACATAGTTCATGATTTGTTAAAAATTGTAAGTGGCTAGTGAAAATATTGTAGCAGTGATCATTTGAAAATGTAAATATCTGCAGAGATTTATAGAAATAAGTGTTGCATATTGATATTTCTCTGTTTCCTACCTACAAATCGTTGTTGACAACCATTGGGAGAAATCATTACCATGATCAGTGTCTTCACATAGATGAATATCATTAATTATTAACAATAACATATAATTAAAAGTAAATTGAGCAAATTTGTTATTTGAGAAATGTGTATCAAACTGGTAGCCCTTCACATTAATCGGTACCCAAAAAGTAGCTCTCAGTTTCAAAAAAGTTGGTGGCAAGTCATTTCACTCAGCGGCCATTTTTGAAACACCTCTCTGGCAGTATGCTTGGGTATTCTGTCTGAATGGAGAAACATCAAATTCTCCAAATACTGTTAGCCAAGCTTACAATTACATTATATATTTGTAATCACCAATAAAATTAAACAACAGGTGTCTCATAAGTTTAGTTTCAGGTTACCCGAGCTAATGCACATGCGAGTGTTAATTTTGACAGCAAATTTTTATTTAGTTTTAGTCTTATTCTTTTGACTAAAATTCCACTTTAGTTTTATGCTGTGTTCACACCAGATGCAGAACGCTAGGATAAATCGCAAAAGACGCGTGAACATTTTGAGTTTGTTTTTATAAGTCAATGAAAATGTCAGTATATTTTTATTATAGTTGTTGTTATCATTACTTAACTTTTATTTAGTTTTCGTCAGTAGAAACTTGTCATCAATGAAATGAACACTGGCACATGCGCACTCAAAAGAAATGAGATCACGACACCAACCTCATTTATGGCCGTTCTACACATTATCATCCTCTGGATAATGCTTCGTCTGATCGCGCTGCTCTTAATGGCCAATCTCCTCCAGAAATGACAGCAACTCTTTGTTGGGCATTTAAGTAATTGCTGTAATGTAATGTGCGTTTGACAGGATAGACTGTACCTCGTGTTCGTTTTATACAGATTACAAAAACAGAAAACTTTTGTTTTCAAGTGCAATTGGTTCATTTAAAAGCACAGATTTCAAGCTTTGTGGATATACAGTATTTCTGTATTTCTATATGTCTGTGAAGCAAGTATTTGCTGAGATTCCAGTGAGTTTGTTGAACATGTAAACTGTCATAAAAGCACAAATCTGGTCGGAGCTTCTCCCCAATGCACCGTCAGTCTATATCGATTGATGATTGGCTCCAGTACCAGTAGGCAGAGCTTTATTCGCCATTTTGACTATTACAATTTTCTGTACAAAAACTGTACGAGTGACATGTCTTGTGTATTCTATAGTCTTTTGTAAATTGTAAATAGTAATTGGACTGGAATGCAGCCCAAGTCAATAAGTCCAAGCACTCAACTTTCCAAGTGTATCTGTCTGCGGACTGCAAGACGGGGGCGTAACTTAAAGTAAGTTAGAGGCGCAACTTGAAGTTATCGAGATCTCGTTAAACCAGGCGAGATCTCACAATGAGATGTTGTTGGCAAGATGGCAGACTTTGCCTGTTTTGTCATGACAGTTAGCCTACTCGGTGTCGCCTCTTGTAGTTGCAAATAACAATACAATGTCGAGCGCGTCAAGTATGAAAGCCTTCGCAACTCGCGGCTGTAGGTTATTAACTCTCTGATGGTTGGGTTTAGGGTTGGGGAAGGTGTAGACGTTAATAACTGTGATGACTGGGTTTAGGGTTGGGGTAGGTGTAGACATTAATAACTGTGATGGTTGGGTTTAGGGTTGGGGTAGGTGTACACGTTAATAACTGTGATGGTTGGGTTTAGGGTTGGGGTAGGTGTAGACATTAATAACTGTGATGGTTGGGTTTAGGGTTGAGGAAAGTGTAGACGTATTAAGTATGATGGTTGGGTTTAGGGTTGGGAAAGGTGTAGACATTAATAACTATGGTTGGGTTTAGGGTTGAGGAAAGTGTAGACGTATTAAGTATGATGGTTGGGTTTAGGGTTGGGGATGGTGTAGACATTAATAACTATGGTTGGGTTTAGGGTTGGGGAAGGTGTAGACGTTAATAACTGTGATGGTTGGGTTTAGGGAAGGTGTAGACGTTAAAAACTGTGATGGTTGGGTTTAGGGTTGGGGTAGGTGTAGACATTAATAACTGATGGTTGGGTTTAAGGTTGGGGTAGGTGTAGACGTTAATAACTGTGATGGTTGGGTTTAGGGTTGGGGTAGGTGTAGGCATTAATAACTGTGATGGTTGGGTTTAAGGTTGGGAAAGGTGTAGACGTTAATAACTGTGATGGTTGGGTTTAGGGTTGGGGTAGGTGTAGACATTAATAACTATGGTTGGGTTTAGGGTTGGGGAAGGTGTAGACGT
>CAIGQZ010032675.1:7776178-7801601 GCA_903798205.1 Danio tinwini
TGTGATGGTTGGGTTTAAGGTTGGGGTAGGTGTAGACATTAATAACTCTGATGGTTGGGTTTAAGGTTGGGGTAGGTGTAGATGTTAATAACTGTGATGGTTGGGTTTAGGGTTGGGGTAGGTGTAGGTGTAGACATTAATAACTATGGTTGGGTTTAGGGTTGTGGTAGGTATAGACGTTAATAACTGTGATTGTTAGGTTTAGGTGTGAAGTAGGTGTAGACGTTAATAATGGATGTACAGCGCCATCTAGTCGACAACATAGTTTAAACATGGCTCCATAACTTCAAGTTTAGCCTCTAACGAACTTCAAGTTACGCCCCTAAGGCACTTTCATGTTACCCCTCTGTCTTGCAGTTTGCAGACAGACCCTACTCTAACATTCCAGGATTATCAGTGATGTCCAAACTAAAAGCCTTTGATTGGCGATTGGGTTCATAAGCACAAAAGAAGTTTGTGTTATTATAATGCACAATATTTAGTTCTCAGCTTTATGCATTTGTTTTCTTGTTTTATTTTAATTGTGATTTTCATAATTATAAGATTGACTTCATGCAGCTGGAAGGGCATCCGCTGTGTAAGACAATTGCTGGATAAGTTGGCAGTTCATTCCGCTGTGGCTACCCCTGATAAATAAGAGACTAAGCTGAAGGAAAATGAATGAATTTTCATTTACCTTTTGAGTAACCTTTCAAGTAACCTTTCGAGGCCTCAAAATTTAACAGATTTTCTTTGTGTAAGTTTGACATGATTTTTTTCTACCGCATATTGCGTTCTGCGTCCTGATTAGCGCATTGTGTTCTGCATCCTGACTGGCTGTAGAGCATTGTCAATCAATTTACTCCATGCCGTGTCTCCTGTACAGTACACAATGCGTTCAACTTGCCAAATTTACATAAATCTTTGATCGCTACCAGTGTGGCTCTGAAGTGCTGCACTGTATGTTTGCAAGTTTTTTCCCCACAATGTTGACAAAATGTTCTGCATCGTCAAAGGCACCTGTGGTAGCACCCAAAAGGCAGAGGAAGGTGCTAACAATCGCACAAAAATTTTAACTTCTAGACGTGCTAACTGTGCGTTCATACCAAAAGCGGTAAGATTGTCAAAGGTCGCTCTGGCTACCCTGGAGACAACGCTGTCTGCCTTCAGCTCCAGCGGCTAGAGCGTCAAAATTCGCTACATTGATCTCATCTTTAAAACACACTTTCTAGCATGAAAAATGCGTTGCGCACTTTTTATCAAATTCACTTAACAATTGGAAGATCAAGTTGCATGTGGTGTGGCTTTGCTCTACTTAATTATCCAATGTGTCCATATGTCTGAAATATCCTGAAGCAGCAATACTGTTTTGTATTATCGCATGAGATTTCCGCTTTTTTATAGAGAAAAAACATATAACATTAATGCACATCGGTAAATCCCCAGTAACTTTTTAAATGTATGTTCCTGTAAGAAAGCCTTGTAAATAATCGGAAATAATAATCCGGCAACCGTAATATTAAAACCCTTGGGAACAACTGTGGTCAGAACCAAAGTTCACAGGACTGTGCTCTCTGGACTTCTCTCAAGCGGTGGACTTCTACATTCTGATTGGTTGCCGCCGAACTCATTACCATAAAGTTGACTTGATGTCAATTCTCCTCGACGCCCACACCGGCGAAGACGCGCCGCGCTGCTCCTCACCGCTGTCTCCCATTGAAAATGAATGACTTCCACCACTTTGACGGTGTGAACATACATTAAAGGAAGGTAGAATTTATGAGGCTGTAGGGTGCAATTACGAAATAAATAAATAAAGATACGAAGGCTTGAACTTTGAAAGTGTTTAAACAAGAGAGAAAAGTGTGAAAATGTCAAAGCCTGTCTGATAAATTGTGTACTGAGGGGGTTTACAGCCTTAAAACATCTATAATAATTGTAAAAAATAAAGCTGACTATATATCGGATTTCGCCTATTGCGGGCTTATTTTACAACGTAACTCCCGCAAATAACGATAGACCACTGTACTTCAATTGTGCAAGGCCAGTTATTGCCAATCAAATGTGCCAATCATATAGAAATTCTGAAATACTGATTTGTTCCTTCATGTCTTTACAGGCTTTGAGCTCAGAGCTAGCAGATGCCCGTGATGACAGCAAGAAGACTGCAAACGATCTGATCCATGCCGAGAATGTGAGGTTAGGGAGGGACAAATACAAAACCTTGCGGCAAATCCGACAAGGAAACACCAAACAGCGCATTGATGAATTTGAGTCCATGTGAATTCCCAGTTTCACAGATTGTTCATCTGTTAGTCAATATATAGGTGATATCCGTGTTTGATCATATTTTACAATTTGTTCTCAAATCAGTGGCAGATATATTGAATTATCTTATTGTTTTGAAGTTAAAATAAGGATAAATGTTGCAAACCTCTTGATTGCTCTATTAAATTAGACACTGAGTTTATGTGACAATCAAATAATAAAAATACATACTTTATGTATTCATAAATATAATATATTTTCCTTTGTGCTTGGGGATTGTTTGTAATATAAAGTGACAAATTCCAACCAGATCACCCTAGTGATTTGAGCAGATTACTTCCTCAAGAGTTATTATCACTTATGCCTCGTTTCCACTGACTGGTAGAGTACGGTACGGTATGGGTCACCTTTATCAGGCTTGCGTTTCCACTACCAAGGGTACCCTTTTGGTGGGCGTGGTGTACGACAGAGTTTCAGTCAACGTCATTCTCTCTCAAGAAAATGTCTACAGTAAAGCTGTACAGGTCATTCACATATCATATGAGAAGCACTTCTTACAAAACAGATGCTTTAAACATATAAATACTTGTGTATAAATGTTCATTACTAACTTTTCTATGAACATATTTTGATTATAACTGCAGATCAATGACAGTGTGAAACAACCCACTGTAACGTCTGCAATTATATAAAATAAATAAATAACATATTTAAACACATACAGACCCTTACAGTCTCTGATATGTTACTAATGGCAGAAAAACTACATTCAGCATATATTTAGTCCTTATCTGGGTTCAAAAACAACACGCAACATGTAGCCCACAGTCAGTGCAAACCTCTCATATGTATGTAATCTTTACCAGCACATGTAGCCTCTATTAGAGAGTAATTCTGTCATTCAGAGTTCATAATAGTCCAGAAGGTTATGATAAACTTGGCAGTTTGTTCGTGATCAATGTCTTGCACTGATTATCAAGGCCTGAACAAAATCATCATCAAATTTCATTATTCTCTTTCTTATGAGCTCTGCTCTGGAAGAGCTTTGGATGCAATCATCATTTTTAGGTTGTACAGCACTTATATCCTCATCTGGATATGTGAGAGGGATGAATGATGGAAGACCACCTACCTTTGTGACCGTTACTGGATATTTTGGAGTACTGCATGATGCATTTTGGGTTTGTAAACCCACTCTCTGAATTTCAACACTTACTCTGGGTTAGTAAACACACTCTCTGAATTCCAACATTTACTCTGGGAGTTTTTTCATTGTTTCATCATTGATGACGTCCTGATTTACTCCTAGAGTATGACGACACATCATGAGCCAGAGGTCCTCCGTAGACTCAAGGCAAAGAAAATTCTGTATGCCTAAACCATACCTCTCAAGCCTCCCATTTTTTTCCCAGGGTTCTCCCGTATTTTACAATGTTATCCCGCTGTATGCAACCCATACTGCCGAACCACCTGGGGCCGCCCCTTGCTCTTTAATGTGAGTCTGTTCTGTGCTTTCCTTTTATTTAGGAATAAAAACACTTTGAAATAAATATAAAAATGATGGGATTTCCTTTCCTTTTCATTACAGGTGCCGTCGCCCATCCTATGCAATCCTCAAAACAGTCATATAGCGGTGCTTGACTGTCAGCTGATGCGCTCCATAGTGATAAATAGATGCTGTTTCCCAAACGGATTCTGTAACTTACACGCGATTTTAAGCGGAGCGATAGTCTGGGTTTTGGGTGCGTGTTTGAACAGACATATACACATAATTAATAATAATAATAACATCTAAAGATTTCGATCTCTGGGTTTTTTTTTTTTTCAACTAATTTTGTCCTAAATGAGCATTAAAAAGTTAGGAAAGCAATCGAATGCTTTCATTATAGCGTTAAATGTGTGCATTTTTAAAGTGACACCTGTTGTTTAGGCCCAATCCCAATTTTACCCCTTAGCCCTTCACTTTACCAATTCCCAATGTCCCAATTCTCTTTAGCTTGAAGGCGTAGGGCTAAGGGGAAGGGGTAGACAGCACTTTGAACGAAGATTTTTCAGGACCACACTCGAAACCAAGGGGTAAGAAAATTTCCCAGAATACACCGGCTACAACGGCAGAATAGATGCACCCGGAAATAAGATCCATAAATGAGTATTTTTTTGTCATTATTGCGAATTTTTACAACAAACGAACACATGAATGTTTTAATACATTCATATGCTAAATACAAACATACGCTAAATTTATACATACGCTGAATTTTTTGATCTATAATGCGTAATAATTACTCCTGTATAGTAATCCCACAACATTCTGACACTCAATAACACTCGAACACTCTGTCAGAAAAGTCTAATGGCTGAGAATGAGCTTTTTACAGTGTCTGCTATAATGTTAATGTTGTTTTTGGGGTGTTTACATAGATGAATATGGCCATGGTGTAAATGCACAGTACAGTTACAGTTATTGCCACATTAAATCGTTATGATAACATAATATATGCCTTCAGTGATTTCCTGAAAATAAATACCATAAAATAACACAACAGGAATAACTTGATAACTTTATCCCTTATAATGGCGAGCATATCCCTTATTTCACATCCCAGTGTTGACCGGTATGGCCTAAACTGAACGTAAACTGTGAACTTATCTCTTGAATCTGATTGGAATGTTGTTCCAGGATCAACATAGACATTCATACAGGAACATGTCCTGCTTGGCAAAATCCCACTAACCCTAAGTAAAGTATTCTGCATATTTTCTTTTCTTAAGTTTTGAATAGAAACATGAAGCACGCATTTGTGATAAAGTGGTTGTTCTATTCTTTTTATTAACGGAACAAAACCAGCCACAGCCAAAAACTACATCTGACATCAACACAAATAGCATGAGAACAGGAGAAAATGAGAAAACGAAAAAGTGACTGCTGCATTTACAGGAGCTTGTCCTTTCTGTCACCTTCTTTACTGCTTTCTCCTGCTCATTTAGGCACTGATGTTTTCCTGCAAAAATAATTTTGGTCATATAAACGGTTTTAAGGATTTCATGATAGGTATACATCATCTTGGTAAACAATGTCATTCTAAACGTATTTCTAACCACAGTGTTTATACAGATTTTGTCTGCATTTCATTGGTAGACAACTACATAAAGGTAAAACAGAACGTTTAACTATAAATCATCATACAATCAAGTCAATACTTTACAAAACGTTAGGTCTGCACAGGAAAAAAAGGAACTCCACACGTTTGAATAGCTATGCCAGTGGTCTCTAAGACCTAGTAAATGTTTGCATTTCGTATATAAGGTCAAGGCCAAAGGTTTGCTAAAACTTTTTTTTCTATATTTTAAAGTTAACCTCAAGTAAAATGTCATTATACAACTTCAGTGGCATCAACATCATACATCAAAAAATTATCACTTATGCATGCCACTATACTTTTACTATATTGATCACTTTAAAGATAGTCATTTATATCTCATATCAATGTTCTATATATATATATGCTTCTAAACTTTTGGTCCTGACTTTATAGTTTCCACTTATGTTTACCTGTATATTTGTGTTTACTGCATGTTTGGCTGGTGCAATCTTTCATATACTCAGAAATACAATACTACACATAAATTCTTGGAAAAATATATGCATTTTGTCACAAAGATGTAAAAAAAAAAAGAGTGAAAATGTATTTTAGTTTCAGCACCACTGATGGTTCTGTTGAATAGAAAGAAATATGAACTAATGATATTGAATGTCCTCATGGATGCATTGAGGCTATATTTATATTACATTGGAAAGAAAACTTGAGAAGACTTCTTGTTACTCTCCATGTAAAATCAACATGGTGCGCCATAGATACACAGGACACCTGCAAACACTTCTCATATTAGTCTTATTTAGTGGTTTGTTGGTTGGTTGGTTTTCTTTTGAACATGTTCAAGTGTGGTAGACATTAGAAACTCTCTCAATTGTTTGTTTTTCTTCCCCCCAGAAGGCAAACACTGGACCGAATAACCGAAAACTCTCATTTAGACTAAGAGTAATAAAGATGAATGAAGATTTTTTTTAAATATTCTGAATAAGTCTGAATTTGGTGAAATGCTGAATACATCAGGGGTTTTCAATCTTCTCCTGGAGAAACACCTTCCAGTTTAGATTAGCTCTAGTCTTATGCTGTGTTCACACCAGACGCAGAACATGCAAATAAATTGCGCTACTCGCGTGTAAATAGGCGCGTGAACATTTTGAGCATCAAATTTACTTCACAATAGATGTGGATTCGCTTAATGGGTGGGGCTTTTGTCTGCCCGGTGACTAGCTTCGTTGCTAAATAGCTAACATAGAATTTATTGAGAGAATAGCTGTGTTTATGTGCTTTAGGAAAGCTGAAAAACAGTGTATATTTGTTTGGCGCCGTGTCTGAGTGCACTAGAACCTTACAGAGGTGCAACCAGCTCTGTGAGTTTATCAACCACTCTAAAAACTATACCTGGATGATGGAGGCTTTCAGCGGTGCTTCAGACTGAGCCGAGCCCAGTTTGATGACCTGTTGTCCGGTGTAGGCCAGAGGATTTTCCCCTCGGGAAACCAACAACAGGCTTTACGTCATAATCACTCCCCTACCAAGAGCAAGCTTATGATTGGTTAATGTTCGCTGGTGTTCCAATTTTTCCAACTCGAGTGATTCGCTTGAATCACTTCATTCGCGCCACCTCATTCACGCGATACCTGCTGCAGGATATCTATTTGCGTCTTTGCATTGACTTAACATGTAAATCACTCAAGCTTGATGCTTCATCTGCGCCTGGTGTAAACGCAGCATTAAACATACCTGAAACATCTAGACAACATATTTATAATAGCTAGACATTACCAGTAAATCTCCAAGGAAACATCCTGACCCCTGGATTACATCATTCAAAATCTAAAAATACACCTTTATTAAAAATAATAAAAACAGTAGATGTACTAACAAAAGTTAGCCTGAACTCACGAGGAAATGTAGCTATTCTATGTATTGTCAGAAAAGTGGTTAATTCGTACAAATTCATATGATTACATTCTAATGAAAGTGTACAATTTTTAAATAGAGGCATGCCCCCTCACTGGGGGGTGGGCAAATCGTAATACAATGAGATGATCCAAATTAATACAAATTAGCCACTACTTTTTGCTTCAAAATTGCATTGGGAGTATTACACGATATGAAATACTTAATTCAAACTAATTATGCGGGGAAATAATGAAGCACTGATCTTACTGAACTTTCCTTGAGCAAAATGAGACAATTAGTTTAATTGTTTCAGACAACAAAAGTACTTTACTACATAATAAAGCATTGGCTGCATGCTGATTATTTCTCTTGCACTTTTTTATCATGCCAATAAAGCTTTGAATTAGCGAAAATAGTTTTTCTATCAAAAGCACTTGCCTTTGTTTCTTTGTTACAACAAGAATTTTAAGCTACCTCTAATAAGAGAAGAACAGGCCAAGTTTTTCCCTTCTAGTTTTTTTTTTTTTTGTCTTACTTACGTTTTAACTTTCATTTTGCTAGTGCAATATCTCCAATATTGTATGTGCAATTCTCACTGACAGTCAAAACTATTATCAGTTTTTAATTGACACATTGTTTTTTCCAACACAAACTGTTCTTTCAGTCAAGTGTTGAGACACATGCTCAATGGTAGATCATTTGTGGTGTAATTTTTACGTTTCAAGATTTAAGGATTTCCCTGTGCGTATTCCCATCTTTGTTACATGCCTAAAGACCTAAACTAGTCCTGTCTGCATGTGTATGTGTAGTGGGTAGGGGTGGTATATAAGTGGAGACTGGCCATTTGAGATGTAATAGTTACTGAAGCTGTGGTCTGTCATGTATGGTGCAGGCTGGTAATAACAGGTAACATTATTGGCATTAGGAATGATATTCTGCTCACCTAGGACTTTGAGTGCTAGAATGGTAATCATATTAAGAGTCTGTCGGCGCTCATGCCCCATCAAGCACACAGTGCTCTCATTGACCACTCTCCGAAGAGTCATCAAGTAATCATATTTGCTTTTTTCCTCACCAATAAAATGGTTGCGCAGGTACGATTCAATCTTGCGCTGCTGCTCGTTCACATCAGGGAAGTCTATAAAAAAACGTGAACACATGTAGCGCTCGAGTGTCTTTATTTCAGTTTCGCAGGCTGGTTTAAAATCCCGGACAAGCAGATTACTGTACTTGAGCAGGCCTCCACCCCTAATTTCTTCAGGGTTACGTGTTGCTATTAGTCGGTAACGTAGGTGGTCCATAGCCTGCTCAAAGTCACCGTACATGCTCTCAGCCAACACTGTAACAAAAGGTAGCCCTTTAGCTGGGGTTATAGGCTCAATGATGTCTGAAACTGATGTGTCAGATATTTCTGAAAACACAGCCTCACTTACTGAGGATGTAGATGTTTCTAATACTGACAGTAATACTGCAGAGGGTTTCAAAACCTCCGAAAGTATTTCAGGTGGATCTAAAACTTCAAATATTACTTCAGATGGGTCAATGGCATCAGGGGATAAAGCTGGTGGTTCTAAAAGAGGTTCCGGGATTTTAGGAGATTCTAAAGTTTCTGTTGTGGAAGGTTCTGGTGATGTTAAGAAAAGTGGTGGTAATACTGTGAGGCTTTGAACCTCTGGCAAAGAGACATGCGGTTCTAACACATATCGAGGCTCTTTAGTCTGTGGGTTTGGCACAAGAAGTTCCTGAGTCTGCTTAATGGGCACAGGGTAGATGTGAGTTTGAGGTGATATAACAGGTTCTGAACTTGATAAATTGGTCCCTACTACTTGTGAGTAAATAGTATGGTCTGCAGACAGTGGTTTTACTATTTGAGATGCCTTAGTGATGGATTCTGAAGGTTGACTAAGATGTTTTGGTGACGTGGGGTCTTTGACTTGGGCACATGAGTCATTATCTTGCATTTTGGGAGAGGCTGAGTTGAGGCAATAACTGTCATTTGTCTGAAGCAAAGGTTTAGAATTTACATTAATGAGAGGTACTATTGGTTGACACTGTGTTGTCTGAATGATTTCGCTACAAGGCGGGTTCATCCTGTTTTGATCTTTGGGGAGATTACTAGGATTTGATGGAGGGTTTAAAATAGTGACATGAGTAGTTTCACCAGTTTCTGGTTCTGAGCTTTGTGCTCGACTTTGAAGGCTTTTCTCTGGTGATGGACTCGTGTGGAAAGGGTCTTCTGAATGCACACCATTCTCTGGAACAGCAACAGTAAAAGCTCCAGTACAAGTGGCTAGTTCTTTAGACTCAGCAGAGTCTTTTTCTGAGGCACTGGATAAATCAAAGCTTTTTGTGGAAAGACCTGACAAATTCACCTGCATAGGTAATGATTCTTTCAGGTTAGCATTAGGTGGACGCAAAACCTGACAAGTATTAACATCTGAATTATTTGAGACAGATTTTTCTGGTGAACATGATACAAGACTTGTCTTTTTTGACATTTTCCTAGGTGGTTTGGGTGAGGAGTGCTTGAGAACAACCATTTGTGAGTTTTGGCTGTTTTTCTTTGCAGGGGGTGGTAGAGGATACTCGGCATATGATTCTAGTGATGCTTGCTTTACAAATTTAATGGGAGCAGGTTGAAATGTGCATCGCTCACCAAAGGTCCCCTTTGTTGAAATACAAGAGAAGTCTGCATGTACCACATCAAGCCACGATTGAGAATTAACTGGCTCTATGTCTAACATGTACTCTGTTTTATCAGAATCTGTTTCACTAAAATATGTATTAACTGGGGGATTTGGTTCCATAACAGGCATGGTTTTTATCCCAACCTGTTCAGTTCCCCCACCTGAGTCAGTACATGTTTCCTTTGCATTTACCTCTACCAATGTCTGTGTGGGTAAAGACACAGTTTCATTAGGTTCTTTTTTTTCTTCGACATGCATCATTACAGAGTTCTCTGACACTTGCTCCATGGATACAGTCAGTGTTGTAGTTTCAACCATGTCTGTTTTAACATCTTTGTCTGTTTCAAGGGTTGGTTCTTGCTCTGGATATTTAAACTGCTCATTCTGACTCATTTTACAATAACACTCAAAGTCACCGAAAGTCTGCATTTCATCTGTTTTGCAAGACATGTCAACATCACTTTCCTGATGATGACCTATGTCACAAGAGCTGAGGAATGCTTCATCCATGAAGTCTGACTGAATCTCTTGTCTTTGAGCAGAAGAGGAGTCATGGTCTTCTTGTTCTTCTGCAGCTTTTCTCCTTTCAGCATCCAAGTAAGATTGCAACATGCTGTCCAGGATGATCTGAAAGGAGTCCACACTGAATTCAAACTGTCGTCGTAGAGAGTTGACAAACTTGAGCTCTACGTTCTTACCGCTGTTGTTTGAGAGGGAGATAAGGCTCCAACGGTCATGCTCAGTGAAAACCTTCACCATTTTTTGAACATATGCCTCTTTCATGGTGAGAGCTGTGATTTTATCTTTGTTGACTCCTTTAGGTAAAAAGTCCAGTAGACAGCTCAAAACTACCTCCTTGATAATCTGGAAGTCCTCTGGCTTGGGAAGCTCAACACCAAAGATGATATCCAAGTCTTTATAGCTGGTGCCATTTTCTTTAACCAGCACATGGCTGGCCGTAGAGCCATTGAGACGCACATCTCTTACCTTGATTTTCTTCAAAATCAGTCTGTCTCTGACTACATGGATAATGTCTTTGGGCTTGATTTCAAGGGTTGGGAAGTTGCCCCTACCATGAATGGGAATGACCTCTGTAAGAACTTGGTCTAATGTCTCCACTTGTTCTTGTGTCAGTTTGTGAAACCGTCTGTCATCTTCCATCTCTATTGTGTTCACTAGATCTGAAAGAAATACAGACAGAGAGACTGATTATTACATGTGTAACATTTATTATAACATTTCAATTTTAATAAAGTGATTTGCAACAGGGGGCGACAGGGTGGCTCAGTGGTTAGCACTGTTGCTTCACAGCAAGAAGGTCGCTGGTTTGAGACCCGGCTGGGTCAGCTAGCATTTCTGTATGGAGTTTGCATGTTCTCCCCATGTTGGTGTGGTTTCCTCCGGCTACACCGGTTTCCCGCACAGTCTAAAGGCTCGTACACACCGGGACGCTTTTCATTTGCTTTGAGTTAGAATTTTTCAAGATGTTTTTCCAGATTCAAACCCAAGCGATTTTCACTGACGTCGAGCAAAAGAGTATGCAAAATCACTCCTTGATGTTGGATGGCGCTACACAAATTTAAGCTTCTAACACCCGCTTGTAACGCAGAAGAAGAACACACGTTGGTGTGCACGTTTACATTGGCGCCCTTTATTTAATTACGAGGGGTTAAATGTCGACGGAAATCGCGAACAAAAAGTTTCCCGGTGTGCACGGTCCTTAAAGACATGCACTATAGGTGAATTGAAAAAACTAAATTTGCCATAGTTTGTGTGTATAGATGTTTCCCAGTACTGGGTTGCAGCTGGATATTTGTGAAAGGTTGAGTCAATACTTCATATATATTTTTTGTAAACTTGAAAATGTAATTGTTGAGTAGTCTTATATGAATAGCACAGAGGTCTCAAACTTGATTCCTGGAGGGCCGCAGCTCTCCACATTTTTGCTTCAACCCTATCAAACACAGCTGATCCAACTAAGCAGGACTACTAGAGACTATTAAGCAGGTATTATTTACCTGAAGTAGATTAAATGCTTTCAAAAATGTGGCCTGCTCATGGCTTTAAACTTTTATTTGGTGAAGCTTTACTTTAAATATAGCCCAGTACTGCCATATTATATGTTTGTTTTTCACATCTACATTTTAAATAATTATTAATAAAAATAACAATTCCTCTTAAAACAGCAGCTTGAGAACCATCCCATGAGCCATATTCTTCCACTGACCAGAGTTAATGGAGGTTATTGCCAATAAACCCTATTTTTAGTAACAATCTATCATGCTTCTTTCCAAGTAAAGCATTTTCTCTTACACTACTTCAGGTTAAAATGTTTTTCCCTTTGACCTCTACTTTTTACTTCATTGCTACCTTACTAGCTATTTCTCCCTTTGCTTCTGCTGGAGAACGTTTTCTGTTGGCTTCTCGACCGCTGTCACCTCCAAAAGAGTGATCTCTCCCTCTCCGCTTCCGGAGGCTCTTTTTTTCTCTTTAACCTTTTATTTTCTATACACTACCACAGCAGTAATCTTGCCCTCTGCTCCAACAGGAGTGCTCTTTGTCTTCTACCTTTACTGCTGCACTAGAAGTCACACCTGAGTTCTTGCTGGAGATCTTTTTTTCCTGTCCTCTGAGCCTACAGGAGTTCTGTTTCTTTTCTGGTTTTCTTCTCTTTTTTTGGTGCATTTTCATTTACTGCTGCAATCGCAAAATTGTGGTTCTATCTAAGTTCTGTCTTTCCCTGTTGTTAATTTTAAAGCCGATTTGGCAGAGAGCTATGTGTAGATGACAGAGAGTGGTGGTGGGTTTGGGGGTATGGTTGAAGGAGTTATGCATAGATGACGAGTCGGGAGGTATGCAAAGATTAAAAGTCAGGGAGACTCCTGGAGCTTCCGGAAGACTTGTCTGAGCTACTTATAGCCGGAACAAGCCGGATCTGGCACCTCTGAAATCTGATCCGGCACCTCATTTTACCGATCCCCCTTTCCCGTCCGTTGTTCACTTTCACTTTCTTCCGCGACTCCCCAACCCTCTTCACTTTTATCCGCGACACTCCTCTGCCATCCACCGCAACAACCCCACCCTCACCCCCTCTCCACTTTCGTGCACGACACATCTCCACCCACGAGTAACATGCCGGATCCGTTACCCCGATTGTACCACTAGCTACACCCCTATTACGAATAAGTGTTAAACATGCAAAAGACACAAAAGATAAAACTCTGAATTTTCACATGAAAAATGAAAGAAACATCCAACACAGGCTCATTGTGAAAACGTACCCTCGTATAGAATTCTGGAGAGTGCAAATTATGTAGCCAGAGCTACTTATGGCTGCATTTCATCTTTAAAATGAACGCTGCGGGGTGGTATGACCTCACCGATGGCTTCGGTTTCTTTTGATGCTACCAGCTGACCGCTTACCTCTGTATGGACTGCATTACCGTTGTTACCAGTTTGCCCAGTGGCTCACCGCGTAGGTCGGCAGATTTGAGTCGTAGAGAGGAGTTGACCGTGACGACGGTAAAACGCAAACAAAAAGCAAAAAATGAAATAAACATGTAAATAACAGGGTGAGAATGTGATAAGATCTGAAAACGGTAAAATCAGGTGGCCGCGAGGGCTTTTCTTTTTCTAGATTGCTTTTAAAAAACTGTCATTTGGGTTTAGGGAAGGGGGTGGGTGGGTTAATCTGTGCTTTTGAAAACACTATTGGTTGGATTTTGGGAAGGGGCTGGGTGGGGGTATTGGTCAGTTAGTCAGTCAGTCAGTCAGTCAATAAGTCGACAGCAACCTCAGCTGTATTTACATGAGAACAACAAATTTGTGATCTGAAAAAGTATACACAGCGGCCTCTAATGGATTCGCAAAAACTGCAAAAAAGGTACCTCCTAAAATGTATTTCACGCTCTCCAGAAATGTATATAGGGCTACATATCAGTAATGAGCCTGGGTTAAAAAAAATCATTGTTACATAAGCAACAAATATAATTTACTCATGCCACAGTGCAAAATTGGTTAGTATACGTAAACTAGCATTAATCAAAATAAAAACTAATATAATGTTATGAACAGTTAAGATTTTTAATTACTAATAAATTTATTTAATTTAATAATAGTTAGTCATTGGCGACAAAGCATAGCCCTTATGGACACTTGAAATGTACTGTCATTTATTTATTTTAATGTGTAAAATAAGATAAATAAGGGTGGCATGGTGGCTCAGTGGTTAGCACTGTCATCTCACAGCAAGAACATTGCTGGTTCGAGTCCCGGCTGGACCAGTTAGCATTTCTGTGAGTTTGCATGTTCTCCCCGTGTTGGCGTGGGTTTTCTCTGGGTGCTCCGGTATGAGTGTAAATAAGAATGAGTGTGTATTAGTATTTCCCAACACTGGGTTGCTGCTGGAAGGACATCCACTGCGTAAAAAATATGCTGGAATAGTTGGTGGTTCATTCCACTGTGGCGACCTCTGAAATAGAGACTAAGCCGAAGGAAAATGAATGAATGAATGCTGTCATAGGTCAATTTCACATGAATCTGCACATTTATAAGGGTGGTATATTAGACCAGCAAGCCTAAGCTTAATGATGGCTATTGATTGATTTTCAGATCTGACAGCCAAAAATATGCAAAAAAATAAATAAATAATAATTTCACCATAAATGTGTGAAAGACAGAAACAAATCACAAGTGCATTCAATTGTGATTTTACACACATTAAAGTGTACTAATCTGACTCAGTCCCAAATGTGTTTACTGGGCTGTGAAAAAACACGCTGCTGCTAAAATCAGAGTGAACCAAAGCAACTGTGCAAATCTGACAATTTTTTCCACTACATGGATAAACATTAATGAAGACTAAAATAGCAATAACACCATCAGTCTTTCAGCTGTCCTTCATACATTTCATAAAAAAGACAGAATATAATCTAATAACAAGTAATACACTTTTGGAATCTGTTTAGATAATCCATATAATGTGATCAGTTATTACCCAACCGTTATTACTGTGTTGATGTAGTCTGTGTCTAAAGGTACACATCTGGATAAGTCACTTCAGGTAACTTTAGAGTTGGTGACTCTAAAATCCTGAGACAAATGCCTTCAGGCTCGGTCTCACACTCTCTTGCTACTCAACTAAATTTCATGTCCAATACCAAGACTGTGCAGGATAAATCAATACAAAAAAAGCTCATAGGATTTTTCCTCCAACACAAGATATTTAGTGAATATCTCAGATATTCTTGATGGGTTTTGATTTTATTTCTTATATCAGCAAAGTTACTATTTTAGAGAAAAAACATGAGAGAAAATTAAATGTCATCTGTCGGTCTATCTTTAAAAAGGATGCAGGTTTGGGAAAAGTTCTATGTCCAGTGATTTTAATAGTTGGACATATTCATTCATTAATTTTCTTTTCTGCTTAGTCCCTTTATTAATCTAGGGTCGCCACAGCAGAATAATCCGCCAACTAATCTAGCATTTGTTTTACGTAGTGGATGCCCTTCCAGCCGCAAACCATCTCTGGGAAACATCCATGCACACTCATTCACACTACGGACAATTTGGCCTACCCAATTTACCTGTACCGCATGTCGTTGGACTGTGGGGGAAACCGGAGCACCCGGAGGAAACCCATGCGAACGCAGGGAGAACATCCAAATGCCAACTGACCCAGCCGAGGCTCAAACCAGCAACTTTCTTGCTGTGAGGCGACAGCACTACCTACTGCGCCACTGTCTTGCCACTGGTTGGACATACTATACAAATAAATTTTTTTGGATTGAGTATTCATGCTGTGGCATGAATAACCGCTATCAGTAACATTTCTTACATTATTTCTTCTTTGTATAAAAAAATGTATACAGATTATTAGTATTTTATATTATTAACATTAATATTTTAACAGTTAATACATTAATACAATATCTAAAGAGCCCCTATTATTGGGTTTTTGAGAATGACCTTCCATGTAGTGTGTAACACAGCTCTAAGTGAAGTGAAATATCCAGCTAAGGCTTAAATCTGAAAGTTTAGTGTTTAAAACTATTGATTCATTTATAAGAGTCAACTCATAGTGCTTCAAATGAATCGTCTTGATAACGAGTCTTTAGCCGTTTCGGCGTGACGTCGATACGAAAAGTAAGCCCCACCTAATTGTTGCACGCACAAACTCGGAAAAATTTAAACCTGCGGCCCTGCCCACAAACCCTATTGTAGATCCCGGTTAATCAAGTCATGAAGACGCTGTGCTCAGCTGGATATTATTGGAAGTGTGAGGGAAAGTTAGTGTTATTTTCTCTACCCAACAATGAAACTGTGAAGAGTCAGTGGTTGAGGTTTATTTTTGCAAAAATACCTCAGCATTATAGCCCCAGCCTTGTGCTGTGTTCCCTGGAATCTACACGCTTACAACGGGGGATTCGTCGGCCGTTTGTTAAAGGAAGGGTCAGAAAAGACTATTGATGTGTGGAACTTGATGTGTGTCAGAGCTCGATAGGAACTTAATCAGTACACAGTTCATGAACCAGTTTCTTCCTCCATTTCACAAGTGTAAGTGCATTACCATGGTTCCCTCCTTGTTTTCTCTAGCTTGCAAATTATGTATTTAATTGTGTTTTGTTACTTGTAACCGCGTGTACTGTATCTGGTTATCTCTTTATATTCTCATTGCGCGTCTGATGTAACGTTGAAAACATGACACATGCTGCTTTGTTTACGGATTTAAATGTGTTTGTGAGCTCGCGATCCTCTGCTGTTTGTCATTGCTATGGCCTTCGTCAGCTGTTCCTACACACATGCGGCGGTCAAGTTTCAAAGTAGTTCAGCTTTTGCCACTGTGTGGATTAATACTGAATGTATGTCATGGTTAAGAATAGAGCAATATGCTGCTGTTAAACTGCACTGCACATACATACTGTACCTGCCAACATTTGTCCCTAAAATCCTGAAAGAGAGCGGGGGGGGGGTTAGGTTCAGGGGTGAGGTGCCTGAATAACACTGTTGAAAACTGCGTACTGTGTACTGTGGTGTTAGTAACTACTACGAAGCGTGCTTCGATCAGCCACGATCAGATCTTATACAAATGTTGGCGACCCGGGGGTTTCAGAGACCATACCAAAATGCTAAGGACCAGGGGAGTGGTTGAAATTACAGAAGTTTTCTGGGACAAATAACAAAACGTGAGGATGACGGGAGATGGGTCTGAAATACGGGAGACTCCCGGGAAAAACAGGAGTGTTGGCAGGTATGATCACACAATCCCTATACACTCAATACTACTACTATGCCACTTGACTACTTCAATACTGTTGATAAGCCGTGATGGGCATTTCACTTGTCTCACACTGAATGGAGTCGACCAATCGCAACAGGCTGTCATCGGTCCAATCGGCGCAGATTAGCGTCACGGTAAGGAGGGGTTTGGGAACAAATGAATGGCTGAACGATTCATATGGGAGTCGCTGGGATATTTAGGTAAAAATAAATGCATATTATAAGACAATCAAGGTGTTTTTTGACCTTGCACACATATCAGACTGTTGTTGGAGACCCCTAAAACGAAAATATGACACTTTTTAATGTATAATAGGGGCTCTTTAAAATGCATCTTTTCATAAAATGTCTTTAATTCAACTCATGTCATTAATATAACAATGCAACCATGCTAGCAAAGTTTTTAATTTGGGAACAACTGTTGCCTTATTTTACGATCCAGGTTTGGCACTCTCATCTTTTTAACAATTAATCTTATTAGTAACAATCATATTAATTCCATTATTTATCTATTAGAAAGAATCCACAGGTTCTTCAGAAAGATCCAAGTTAGTGATGTCATTTCGTTCTTTAGTTTAGACAACTGTAAGGTTAAACTGCTCCAAAAATGAAACCAAACAAGCTGAACCACTGATTAAAACTCTGACAACAATTGCCATGAACATAAAGCAACTAATTGAAAGGCTTTGGTTTATTTCTTGCATTTACTTAAAGGTGCACTAAGCCAATTTTGCTAGTTGCAGTTTTGCAATGTTGTCATTTGAAAGCACTAAAACAAACATGCCCATAACCCAACAGACCTCACCCCTTTTTGATATTTCGGCTATTATTGGACTCTTACTGCTGATTGGCTGCGAGTGTAATTTTGGACTTGGTCTGACACTATGGTCAAAAACAGTTTCAAATATTGCTCATGATTGCACCTAATCAAATTGCAAAAATTACCATTTTTGTACCACTTTAAAAAGTGTAAATGTTTTATATAATAAATGTAGTTACATGAATTTAACCCAGACAGTACCATCCTGTTGTCATCATGTGACCTACCTTGTTTCACAGTTTGTTTTTTACAAAACATCTCCCTTGGGTTTGTTTCCCTCATATGTGGACCCAATAATTCATTGGGGTAATTTTTGCTTACTCTTTTATGAGTATTGTAAATTCAGAAATTTATTCTTTCCATGGTATGCAGTCACAGGCTGTTTTACTTTATCTGAGATGTTAAACATTAACTATGAGTTAGAGCTGGGTGATAAAATTGATATCAATATTTATTGACCGAACACCATTGTTAATAACGATAAAAGTGTTTGGTATGAAGCTATAGTTTTATAGTTAAGCGCTATAGTTTTATTAAAATGTGGCTGCTGAGTGCGCCCCTTGGAAGCAATGCCAATAAGCTTAGGGTGTAAGTTTTCGTCATTTCCAATGGAAGCGCGAGACGTGCACGACTTGCATATGGTTGAAAAACATCTGAACTTTTCTGAATGCAGAGAGCGCACCGCGATTCATGCAAGTAGAACTAACCAATCTGCTTCACACTTTGGAAGGAATATACACATTTATACTCAGTAATGGTACTAATTACCTCAGACAAACACAGCGCATCCTAACACTGCATCGCTTTTTACTTTTCTCCATAAACTTGCATTGGAGCTGAAGCAATGATTTGTCCGTTTGTCATCCTTTGAGAAAATGGTTGATGGTCGCCTAATTACGAGAGATGACCAGATGAGCGCGAGCTCAAAGCTCATTGTAAATGGTGAAGGAAACCATGCGCACGTGCTTATTACTTCAGGTCAGACTAACAACACATGTGAAAATGAGTGCTGTATAGCAGCAGTGAGGAGAATGTAAATAAAAAAGGATGCAAGGATGTCGCCAGAGTGGCTTTTTGGTTTTCTTGTGCATCCCAGACACTAACATCCCATCTGATTTTTTTTTTTTTGCATTGTGGGTAATATACTGTAGTCATCCAACTTCGTGATTTGTAATGTTGCAGTATGTATTTGGATAATGAAGGCTGGTTCCTTTACTTAAAACTCAGATTTGAGTATCATAATTTGTTTTTGTTTTTGAGGTTTACTGTATCAATAATACTCTCACCTTTCAGACGTTAATCTACCTTTACCATTGCACACACTTTGTAACATTTTGTTTGTCAAATCTCTTTAACACATATGCTTAATTTATTATGAAGAGATGAGATTATGTGTTTAAATAAAAATGATGATTTAAACTATTTGCCTAAGTAATGTTGATAAATTAAAATAAAGTGGTTAAACAATAAATAAAAAAATCCTAATATACCTAAATTTATTGTTAAAAACAATCAATAATTATAAATTCAGAATATAAAAAAATATATTGTGATTTATTTTATTTATTTATTTATTTATTTATTTATTTATTTATTTATTGCAATATCGCTCAGCCCTATGAGTTATACAATTGGGTTTGCTTAAAATTTAATAAGTCTCGCCAAATTCTTGGTTATAATGCCACTTCTTGAAATGCTTTAAAAAGCGCAGTGCTATTTTAATTCCTTTGTAATTTGCTTAACCAGAAAAAAAACATGAACAGACCATTCTTAACTAAAATGAGCTACACCATAATACTTGGCATTTCGACTTGACTGAGGGGGCGGGACAGGCTAGGTGAGGGGGCGTCGCTTGGTGACGCTGGCTCTGTGTCTATGACGTCATTACCGACACGTCACGACAGTTAAATCCCAAAAACAAGACTAATGTTTAGCCCGACGTAAAAATCCTGCCAACTTTCCCCATGATTATTTCAGCAAAGAGCTCTCTCGGTGTTTTGGTGCCATTTCTTCTACGACACACATGAACGTGGACATTGGCTGTGACGCTGCAGCACGATGATGTTGTCCTCCCCCGCCCCTCATGCGCGCACTCTCCCGCAAATAAACCGCTGTGAGTCATCGAAGTACTTCTGCTCATCCATTCACAGACACACGCCAGCAGGTTTTAGACAAAAACAGTCTCTCGTTAACGGATAATTGTGCATTTAAACGCGTACTGCGCATTATAAACTTAATTATCTGTGCTGAGTTGAACGTGCACCTTTCTTTTTGTTTACATGTAGCCTACAGAAATAACTGTTCACAAGCCAAACGTTTAGTCAGTGTATAAAGTTGTTATAGCTCGAAAGCAAAACGTAAATAACTGAACGCGCGTGATATTCTCAGACAGAATTGAACAGTCTGCCTCATAAACCTTAAACCAAGCATGAAGTGACAGCTCTGAGGACCAGAACATTGTTTTTATTACGTATACGTGTGCATGTTACGATTTGTGCATTTGGTATAATAGTAAATGTAATGTCGTCATCACTAAGATGTCATGAAAGTATTCACTTGCTACTCACTTTTGCCGTCTATTAGCCTAACTGTTAGTTACGTTGCCAGTCCGTCGTCGTACGGTTTTTAAAACTTCGGCAATGAAAACAGCTTTTGCTGAAGTGAATTCAAACTTGACAGCGGTCAAGCCATGAAGAAGAAACAATGTTGTATGATAATTATTTATCTAGTCATGTGGCGGGGTTAGAAGTCAAATGAGTTCAAGTCCACGCAAAGATGGACTTTTTCAACTCACCCCTCGATGCGCAGAAACGTAAGAGTGGCGGTACGTCAATGCTGATTTCCAGGGTTAATCCGACAGTGATTTGGTCATCAGGTCAGACCTTCAGGGTTCATTAGGCTGAATTCCACAGCTGGGGAGTGCGGCGGGAGCGCGGTCGCTGTTCAGGCAGATCGTGGTTCTGAAACTCTTAAATATCCCACACCTTCTGCTCTCTCAGAGCCTGGAGCTTAAAGCAGTTTCCATGGCGACCTGGCGTCAGAGTTTCGAGGTAGTCCACGTAGTGCGAGAGTCACAACAATGGCACATATCAAAAGCCCGCGGAACGAGAGAGTTAACAGGTGTCAAGTGTGCGCACATGTATGTGCATGTTGTGTTATTGGGCGATAAAGGAAATAGGCTTGGTCTCTTTAACGCGTCAAATGCTCAAAACAAAAAAGGAGCTGGCCATTAAAGGACTGTGATGAAAACAAACTGAAAATATAATTTTACATGTAATAATTACAGGCCCGTAGACAGCCTGTAATGTTCGGGTGGTTCGAAAGACTGAATAAGGTCAAGAATTTGTCTCATACATGAGCTCATTTATCCTAGTTTGACTGCTAGTCCATTATAAATTGATAAAATAACCCATCGAAAAGGCTTTAAAATCAAGCAGAATCCTGTCGGTACAAAATTTGGGACACTGAATTTGGCACGACGTGACGTTCTGAAGTCGCACCGTGCCAAATTCAGCATCCCAAATTTTGATTGAGGAAATTTGAATGTGCTGGCCAGTTTGTTATTTGCCAGTTTGTAGACTCTTGTGTTTGTATTTTCAAAATAAGTATTGTTTTCATATTTCTTTACTCTAAATCTTTAGGAATTGCTTTTGGTAGGCTAGCTACATCAGAAAGTATGCTTATGATGACCATCCGATAAGCTAATCCAGCAAAAAATAGTGCTTAAAATGTCATTAAAATTCAGTATTTAAATCTCATAAATAAATAGAAAATGGGGCGAATGACGGCAAAAAAGTCCACTTTTTGAGAAAAAAAGAACCACCCCTTTCACCGGGTTGGCTACGGGCCTGATGATATATATTTAGATAATTTTTTAAATGTGATTGTCACAGGCTATAAGTGAAAAATAGACTAATAGTTTGGCAGTAGTCTAGCATGGTGTAGCAATATGCATATTTAACAATTATTTCATATACATTAGTGTCTGCAATTCTAATACCCCAGCAAACATTTTTGCGTTTAATAGACATCTAGACATCTAAACGTAGACAGCTTGGCTAAAACAAGGCTAAACTTAGGCTGTCAGTAAAAATCTTATAGACACTCAAGAATAGCCCAAAACTAGACTAATCGTCTAGACAGATTAGACAGACTTTATATCTGTCATTCATTTCTGTTTATTGGATGACTAGTCTAGTTATCGCCTATTCTTAGACGTCTTTTAGATTTTCACTGACAGCCCTAATTTAGCCTTGTTTTAGCCAAGACGACTATGTTTAGACGTATTAGACATCTATTAGACATCTTTTAAAAACAAAAAAAAATGCTTGCTGTGATTGGCTGTTCATGGGATTCAGACGATTAAGATTTTATTTATTTAATAAAATATTAATGTAATAGGCCTAATATGTGTTTTACAAACCCTTGATGCAGTTAAATTTGTTTCTGCACAAAATACAACAACTTTATTCTGAAAATACCCACTTTATTTTACTTTAGCTAAAATCAGTTTTTCATATTTAAGCTTCTTTTAGTTTTAACACTGACCAAACCGATTTTATGAAATACGCTTCCTCTAGCCAGTGTGTGTTTTATTGTTCGCGCAAATACTTGTAGTGTGAGGTTGTTTCCTGGCAGTGAGCTTAGAGGATGCTCTGCACAGGCGCTGCAGTGCTATGTTATATCAGCCAGTTAGTGACTCATCCCTCTCTTGCTCTCATGATGTAGAGACGCAAAACCAACCATCAATCAACCCCTCCCTCCTGTACACGTCAAGGATAGATCTCTGCAGTGAAAGAAAGCCCGGACAGACTTGTCATGTCCAATGCATAAGGCACTTCTCACTAAGACTCTAGTTTAGTTACATTTCCAGACACAGATAGCCCACCAGAGTAGTAACCTGACCAAATACTCTGCTGTGTTGAGAAGCACCTATTTCTTTCTTCAGAAAATACAAATAAAATAGATAAAAAGTGCTAATGTGTTAACACAAATAGATATTTTTATTATAATTTATATAGACATATCATTGTTTAATGTGCTTATGGCTAGGTTAGTGGTCATTATTAGTATTTCAAACAAGTGATCTGATAGATGATGGCAATTTGCGAATTTCCATAAATAAATCCGACGTCACTACGCGTGTACCTAAATGGACTCCGGCACAGTGTATTAAATATGTCTTGTTGGCGCCTGGGCTTTGGCTGAACTCCCGCCCCAAAACGTGTGATGTCACGGGAGGACGCCGTTAGTGACGCGGTGGATGACGATGTGTGCCTGCTCTTTATCGGGATGTGAACTGGAATTTGCTCAGTAAAACCAAGGCAAGTATTTATTGTTGTGGTAAATAATTGTAATAGGTTCAGTTGACACCTCAGTTCACCCACAGTTATTTGAAGGCGTATTTGGGTAAGTTTATATAAAGGAGTGGGCAGTTTTGTTTTCGCTCTGCGTGAATGAGCGCTTTAAATCATTAAAGAGCTCAGTTAACCGTTAAACCGCCAGTTCTTTTGCGTCATAAGCTGCAACTCCCACGAAGCACAGCTCTTGTTCAAGGATTAATTAATTATTTTAAAGGCTATTTATATGTGTAGACTTGGTCTGCATGTATTTTCTTTTGTTCTCTGGTAATAAGGTTTCTCTTATCAAAATAATAATTGTAATTTTGTCAAATAAGTTTTATTGAAAACACATAATCAGAAAGAAACGGATTCTCTGTTTTACATATTTTGTCCTCATATTACATAGGCAAAGCAAAGAAAAGGGGGAAAAAGGAAAAACAATATGAAGATCGTAATATAAATAAAAACCCACCCACATAACAAGCCTTTTTTACAAAGACCTGTTTGAACAACAGAGTCCGATGACAAAGCACATTAAAACATTACAGAAATTATGCATTACTCCCAATTTTTTTTTCAAGGTAACATAAAAGGATTGCAAATTTTGTCAAATTGCTTGAGTTTTCATTTCGAATAGTATCTAATTCGCTCCAAATTTAACATAGAGGTAACTTCTCCAAGCCACAGTTTACATGTAGGAGATTCCTTTTTTCCAAAACAGTAATAATTAATAATAATAATAATTCCTTACATTTATATGGTGTTTTTTTGACACTCAAACCACTTACACATTGGGGGGAATCTACGGCGGCAGAGAGAGCTTAACGCGCTGCAAATTAAGAAAGCACATATTAGGTCCAACTGCCTGTTAATACAAATTTCTAATCAGCCAATCACATGGCAGCAACTCAATGCATTTAGGCATGTAGACATGGTCAAGACGATCTGCTGCAGTTCAAACCGAGTATCAGAATGGGAAAGAAAGGGGATTTAAGTGACTTTGAACATGGCATGGTTGTTGATGCAATTGGGCTGGTCTGAGTATTTCAGAAACTGCTGATCTACTGGGATTTTCATGCACAACCATCTCTAGGGTTTACAAAGAATGGTAAAAAAAAAAGTAAAATATCCAGTGAGCGGCAGTTCTGTGGGTCCAAATGCCTTGTTGATGCCAGAGGTCAGAGGAGAATGGCTAGACTGGTTCGAACAGTAACTCAAATAACCACTCGTTACAACTGAGGTATGCAGAAGAGCATCTCTGAATGCACAACATGTCCAGCCTTGAGGCGGATGGGCTACAGCAGCAGAAGACCACACCAGGTGCCACTCCTGTCAGCTAAGGATATGAAACTGAGGCTACAATTCACACAAGCTCACAAAAATTAGACAGTAGAAGATTGAAAAAACGTTACCTGGTCTGATGAGTCAGGCTGGTGGTGGTGTAATGGTGTGCGGGATATTTTCCTAGCCCACTTTGAACCCATTAGTACCAATTGACCATCGTGTCAACACCACATCCTACCTATGTATTGTTGCTGACCATGTTTATCCCTTTATGATCACAGTGTACACATCTTCTGATGGCTACTTCCAGCAGGATAACGTTCCATGTTTTAAAGCGCAAATCATCTCACACATGCTCCACAGTCACCAGGTCTCAATTCAATAGAGCACCTTTGGGATGTAGTGGAATGGAAGATTTGCATCATGGATGTGCAGCTGACAAATCTGCAGCATGCGTGATGCTATCATGTCAATATGGACCAAAATCTCTGAGGAATATTTCCAGTACCTTGTTGAATCTATGCCACAAATGTCCTTTCTGGTGCACAGATTTGAAAAACAAGTTTAGAACATGAAACTAGAGTGTCATAGCTTTCAAATGACACCTTGTTTTTGATAAATAGTTGAATATTTGCAATAATCGAAGGTAATAAATTCTAAAGCCACGCCTTGACGGCCCAAATACAGGCCCCTGCAGGTTATTAAGGCAGTTCTGAAGGCAAAAGGGGGTCCAACCTACTACTAGTAAGGTGCATCTAATGAAGTGGCCAG
>CAIGQZ010032675.1:7807736-7826175 GCA_903798205.1 Danio tinwini
TCATTATCATATTGAGATGCTGATTGGTTGCTTGAGTCAAATGAGCCCACCCCATGTCTGTATGACACTCCTATGTAATGTTATTGATGTGTGACATTTATAATGGGAGTCAATGGGCTTATTGCCATGTATCTAAAACTATGCACAGTAGGCTAGCCTAGTCTAAAGTTAACTACACATATATGAGGAGTTCATCTCCTATTAAAGCAATGCTATTGTAAAAATGATAATTAAAAAAAGACATATTTTAAAAACATCCAGAGCTTTTGGAAGCCGCAGGATTGTGTGTGTGCAGGAGCATCACTTTTAGTCCAGTCTATTTGTAAGAGAACCAATCGCAGCAGTTGCGTTTCCTTTGCTTTTCATTTTCCGGCTCTGTTCCAGTATCAATGGCGTTGATCAAAGCTAGATCTCTCTCAAACAAAACCTTTATTTTGAATGACTTCTTCCTCTCACACAACTTGGATTTTCTATTCATTACTGAGACTTGGCTAAACATTGGTGATATGGCTCCTTTTTTGAACTTTCTCCACCTGACTGTTCTTTTTTCAGCTCTCCAAGGTCTGTTGGTCGTGGTGGGGGCCTTGCTGTTGTTTTTAAAAATAAGTTTAAATGCAGACTACTACCTACTGAATCTTACTCCTCCTTTGAGGTTCAGTTATTTATGCTAAATTCTGTTAAGTCTGTTTTGTGTGCCTTTATTTACAGACCTCCCTCATATCATAAAGATTTTATTGGTGATTTTTCGAATTTTTTATCTTCTATTTTTCCCTGTGCAGACAATATTTTAATTTTGGGAGATTTTAACATTCACATGTGCTGTCCTAGCAGTCCTCTTGTCAATGAGTTTAATAATTTATTAGACTCTTTCGGTTTATCACAATGTGTTGTGGGCCCAACACATGAGCATGGTCATACTCTTGACTTA
This sequence comes from Danio tinwini, assembly GCA_903798205.1. Lineage (NCBI taxonomy): Eukaryota > Metazoa > Chordata > Actinopteri > Cypriniformes > Danionidae > Danio > Danio tinwini. The sequence continues at coordinate 7,808,665 of CAIGQZ010032675.1, forward strand.
TGGCTCGTTTCCACTAAGTGGTACAGTACGGTACAGTTCGGGTCGGTACGGGTCACCTTTATCAGGCTTGTGTTTCCACTACAAAGGGTACCCTTTTGGTGGGCGTGGTGTACTACAGAGAGTTTCAGTCGACGTCATTCTCGCTCGAATAAATGTCTACAGTAAAGCTGTACAGTTCGTTCACATTATATGAGAAGCTCTTCTAACAAAACAGATGCTTTAAACATTAATACTTGTTTATAAATGTTTATTACTAACGTTTATATGAACATGATTTGATTATAACTGCAGATCAATGACAGTGTGACAGTGTTACAGCCTACTGTAACGTCTGCAATTATATAAAATAAATAAATAAATGCAACATATATGAGCACATACAGACCCTTACAGTCTCTGATATGTTACCAATTACAGATAAACGACACACAGCATACATTAAGTCTTTATTTGAGTTCAAAAACAACACGCAACATATACAGTAGCCCACAGTCAGAGCTAACCTCTCATCTGTATCTTTAATCTTCACCAGCACATTTAGCCTCTGTTAGAGAGTAATTCTGTCATTCCGAGTTCATAATAGTCCAAAAGGCGATGATAAACATGGCAGTTTGTTCATGATTTGTTTATGGCAGATTGTTCAGGTTGCTGAAACTATTCGCTCCTGTGTTTTGTCAGGCTTCTCCTTTTTTCCGCGCTTCACTCTCGCGTTTGTCCTTTTCTTTCTGAATGGATCAGATGTCGAAGACGCTTCATTAATTACACACACGTTATTGTCATCAGCTCAAGAAGTTTGTTATATCAAATCTAGATGCGATCACGGGCTCCCTGGAGAAAGCGAAAACGGCTCGCACTTTTAGACGGCCTCGTAAAACGACAACAGGACACGGCAAATTCTTGATTTTGTGGCTGTTCATCAAGACAACGACAAGGTTTGTTTTGAGCGCTGGGTCATCCATGGATCGTTATTATATGCATATTTGTCTTGGCTGTGTATTTAAAAACATGGCGGCTCCATTGTTTTGATTCTGGCTAGCTCCACGAGATCGTGACGTATCTCTGTAAACCAATCAGCCATCAGCTGCGCGTGTAGCTCCACCTTTTGGTACCCTTTCTCGTCTTTGGTATCCTTTCGAAAGGGTGCTGAAAAAGTGGTACGGTACGGTTCGGTACGCTTTTGACAGTGGAAACGGCCATAAAAGCGCACCGAACCGAACCGTACCGTACCGTAGCACTCAGTGGAAACGGGCCATTAGTGCTTACTTCTGGTTTCTCTGTCTGGAATTTGCAAATTGCTGACACTGTTTTTTCTGACCACAAGACTGTTTTATTTAACTTTTATTTTACTTTTAATTGTCAACTTAATGATAGTCTTGTCGCTGTTGAAACCCGTGTGCTCTCCGCCTCCACTGCTAGTAATTTTTCATCTGCTTTTGATACTGGTTTATCAAGATCACTTATGGAGTTTCCGTCTTCCGATATGGGACCTGAGGAGTTAGTTATCCAGTTTAACTATATATGCTCTAATATTCTGAATTCTGTAGCTCCATTGAAAATTAAGAAAAAAAAAGTAAAGCCCCAGCCCTGGGTGAGCAGCAATATTAGGGCCCTTAGGCAGGAGTGTAGAAGAGCTGAGCGCAAATGGCTTAAAGACAAACTACAGGTTTCATATGAGTTATTGAGAGACTGCCTGACAAAATTTCAAAGGGCAGTCAAAGCAGCTAGATCGAATTATTTAGCTCACATAATTTCAAAGAACTGTCATAATTCTAAAATACTGTTCTCTACTAGTAACACCATACTTCAGCCTGTTGTTTCTCCATCAATTCCTTCTTCTGTTCACAGCTGTGAAAAATTTCTGCATTTTTTACTGATGAGATTGTTGAAATTCGTTCTCAGATTTCACCTGTAATCAATGTTTCTACAATTTCTGTTGGCCCCTTGAAAAATCTAACCAGCTTTACTCCTGTGTCTCTGTCACAACTCAAGGACATTGTTGCACATATGAAGCCTTCTGGTTCTTCATGTGACGTCATCCCTGCCACCTTATTTAAGGAGGCGATGCACTCAATTGGTCCAAGTGTGCTTTCAATTGTTAATTGTAGTTTGTCTACTGGCATTGTTCCTAGTAGTTTCAAACATGCTGTTATTTAGCACCTACTAAAGAAAGTGAATGTTGATGCCTCAGACATGAAGAATTTTCTCCCTATTTCTAAATTGCCTTTTATTTCAAAGATTTTAGAGAAGATGGTGTCTGTACAGCTGAATGAGTTCCTGGTTAATAATAGTATTTTTAATAAGTTTCAGTCAGGTTTTAGAGCTGGTCATAGCACAGAGTCCGCTCTAATGAGGGTTTCAAACGATATTTTGGTGGAGGTTGATTCAGGTAGCCCTGTTGTTCTTCTACTGTTGGATCTCAGTAATGCCTACAATGGATCATGACATTCTCACTGATCGGCTTAGAGAACACGCTGGTATCCAGGATCTAGCCTTGGATTGGTTCTCCTCATATCTGAAGGATAGAACTGCATCAGTCAGTTTGGGCAACTCGTGCTCATCTGTCGTTCAATTAATGTGTGGGGTTCCACAGGGCTCGATACTGGGTCCTGTTTTGTTTCCCCTTCACTTACTTCTGTTAGGAAAAATCATTGAAAAGCATGGCGTAAATTACAATTTATATGCTGATGACTCTCAAATCTACTTCCCCATAAAATCTGGGAATCAATCCTCCATTCAGGCTTTGTTTAATTGTTTGGCTGATGTGAAGGGTTGGTTGGGGAATAACTTTCTCCAACTGAATGAGGACAAATGTGAATTTATTGTTTTTGGTCAAAAAGGTTCGGATTCTAATGGCAATCTGTCATTGCTTCCTGGAAAAATACATTCCAATGTAAAAAGTCTTGGTGTTATCTTTGACTCTGAGCTTAAATTTGATCTGCAAATTAATGCAGTTGTCAAAAATAGTTTTTTCTATTTTAGATATATTGCCAAGCTGAAGTCTGTCCTCTCTTTCAGTGATTTAGAGAAGGTTGTTTATGCTTTCATCTCTTCTCGTCTGGATTATTGCAATGCTTTGTATTTGGGTGTGAGTCAGGGCTCTCTCTCACGACTGCAGCTGGTCCAGAACGCAGCTGCCAGGCTTTTAACAGACACAAAAAAAAAAAAACGAGAGCACATTACACCTGTACTGATTTCACTACACTATTTACCAATCCAGTTTAGAATTCAGTACAAAGTACTGCTGTATGTTTTTAAATCCCCCCATGGCCCCTAAGTATATTTCTGAGTTTAATTAATATACACCAACCCGCGAGATCTCTTCGCTCTAAGGATTGACTCTATTTGCAAGTTCCACGATCACGCTTGAAATGTCGAGGTGATAGAGCTTATTCAGTAGCAGCTCCAAGACTCTGGAACGATCTTCCACTCTCCCTAAGAACAGCTCCAACTTTTGAGTCTTTTCAGAGGTCACTGAAAACACACTTATTTTCTTTAGCTTTTAATCATGTGTTGTGATGTACTTTGGCTCCTTGTATGTTTGCATGTGTTTTATCTGTTTTTATGTACAGCACTTTGGTACCCATTGTGGGTTGTTGAAAGTGCTCTAGAAATTGAGTTGAGCTTTTCAAACAGTCGGGCGCATCACATCACCTGTGTGCGCGAGTGATCATTCTCTCATTCGGTATTCACCTGCTTTCTTTTGCTCACGCGAATGCAATTTTTGTTATGCTGCTTCTCGATTCTAAGATGACATTTGCATGCATATTGGGCCATCTTTAATGTCAAACCCTGCTTTTAAGACAACTATAATTTAAAAATGATCTTCAACCAGCCAAAGTGGCTAGTGAGAGTGTCTGTCTAACCTGCCATGGCTGAAATCTACCTGCATTTGTCGGGTTGGCCGGTGTTAATGTAAAGCCCTATATACATATATTTTCATTATTTTTTAACACACCTATAGTTATGCGGTAGCACAGAGTTAGACCTCTTTCTTAATTTCACACAGAAGCAGCAATGCGTGCAGCATGACATCACTTTGTTGCAGAGATGCTATTGGTTAAATGCAGGCAAAGTAGAACATGAATGCAGCTTGAAACAGAAAGCTTGAATATAGCTGTGTCTCATTTTAGAGGCAGCATCCTTCGAAGGATGCAGAGTTCAAATGTGAGTCCTTCGAAGTCCACACAAGCTGAACCCAGCTTTTTGAAATGAGATGATCATTTTCCTAGAGAGGACAGATCTAAGCGGTAATAAAATTAGTAATGACTTGTTTTTCAGAGTGATTTTAAAACTTCAGGTTTATAGAAGCTGGAAATATAATTATTTAGATTCAGACACGTACACATAAAATGTAAACTGTTTTAAAAATCACTTTTTATTCCACTAAAGTCTAAAAATGAAGAATTAATGTTATTTATTACGTGATTGTTCAAGCTACCTCACAGGAGTGCTCTGTTTGTTAACAGAGTTGTTGAATGTTAAAATAAGGTGAATTAAATAGAAAATAAGGAACATCCTGGTTCTGTTTCTTCGCTCTTCTTCATTTTTTTTGTGTATTATAGAAGTATCGGATCGGGTTTCGGTATCGGTACACACTCAAAATCAAATGAGACTCGAACTCGGACTCAATGGCAAAAACACCTGATCGGGACATCCCTACTGTGCAACAAATAGGTTGCCTTTTACAATTGCACATCTGTTGAAATCAGTGACGTGCGGTGAGGTTTGTGGCTGGTGAGGCACTGACACTTTCAAAGTCAAGAGTCATATGTACAAACAAAACCACCCGATATATTTGCCAACTACTGATTGTGTTTCATATATCATGTCAGCATTGCTTCTATACACATGGCAGATCAGCCTGATCTCGCGAGGAAACGTAAGTATTTTAGGTTTTGTCAGTTTAGTGGCTAATTCGTACGAATTTGTATAAGTTCAGTCATACGGAAATGTATGATTTTAAAAAGGAGGCGTGGCACCAAACCCCGCCCCTAAACCCAACCGTCATTGGGTGATGAGCAAATCGTACTAAATGGTACAAATTAGATTGTACGAATTCAAATGAATTAGCCACTAAATAAAAAAGTTACGAATTGCCTCTCTCTCTCATTCTCACACACACACACACACACACACACACACACACACACACACACACACACACACACACACACACACACACCGCACCAAGGCAGATGTGCACGTTCTCTCTTGCTTGCTCTCTCTCTCTCTCTCTCTCTCTCTCATTCACACACACACCGGTCTTACCTTTACAGTAACGTTACTTGTAAATGACGTCTTGACATGACTTGAATTATTTTGAAATGATTGCGTTATCTTATGTCGCGTTATCTTCGGAAGCCCTTCAGCTCCGGCATTGGTCATCTATTATTTATTTACGTTTTGATTGAAAGTCCATTTTTGAGAAATTTGTGAGCTGATATGATATATTTTTGCAGCCAGTCAGAGCAAAACAGACTCCTATTGAACTCTACTGTATAGAAGAAGAGCAACCACTGAAGAAGAATAAACTTGAGCTCAGGTGCGCCCTCTTCAGTGTGGCAGAGCTACTGCCTGCCTCATCTCATGTTTTTCAGTGCGGCTTTATGTCAGAGTTTAACATTAAATAAATGATAGACATACGTGGAATATATTACATATTACTGTATATGGAAAGCGAGGACATAAAATAAAAATGTGTAAAATGTCTAAAAACATTTTAATAAAGCCTTACATTGGTTGCATACACTGAGTGAGCAAAAGGGGCGGGCTCAAGCCAGTTTGCAAGGGATTGCACAATCTGACGAGAGGCTCTGCTCGGAGCTGCCTCACCTCGCTTCCTACACTGTAATTGAACAGAAAATACGCAAAATACAGCGAATTACATTATAAAAATGATTGAAATAATTTGAATCATAGAGAAATTGCATCTATAGCACAGATCAGTGTACAAATATTGATTTTATCATTAGTATACATCTTATGATGGAAGGTGAGGATGATGACAGGTGAGGCACTGCCTCCCCTGAGCGAGCGGCCCCTGGCTGAAATAGACCTTCACATGTTAGAGTATGTCAGAATCCAGACTCTAAAACTCACTAAAACACTGAAAACCTCAATAGTCTAAATTTAATTATTAAATGAAGTATACTTGAATTAAATATATGAATTTGGCTCAGTGAGGCATACATTACATTACATTACATTACATAAACTACTGAAAAAAACAGTTCATTAAGTTGTTCGCACTGATAGCAGAAGTGAGCTATTTAATGTGTAATATGTGTTCATTCATTCATTTTCCTTCAGCTTAGTCCCTTTATTCATCAGGGGTCACCACAGCGGAATGAACAACCAACTTATCCAGCATATGTTTTACACAGTGAATGCCCTTCCAGCTGCAACCAGTACTGGGAAACATCCATACACTCTTATTCACACATATACACTACGGTCAATTTAGTTAATTCAATTTACCTATAGCGCATGTCTTTGGACTGTGGGGGAAACCGGAGCACCTGGAGAAAACTTCACACAGAAATGCCAAATGGGCCAACTGTGACTCGAACCAGCAACCTTCTTGCTTCTTGGCGAAAGTGCTGATCACTGAGCCACCATGTTGCCCTCTATGTGTTAAGTTTGTGCATTGAGTTAAGAATAACAATGTCTAGAGTTTTTTTTGTCCATAACACCATCTATTCTGCATAATCCACATTGTACATTTCTCTTGCGCTCCACCTTTTTCATGGTCATAAATGTGCCTTCCCGTACCCAAGCAAGCTTGCTTGCTCAGTTTTTTTTCCTTTAACAAGAAACAGATGGAAAAATCAAACATCTCATCTCGGATGGAAGCTGTCTTCTGCCTGCCAAGCTTTCATTACCATTATGCTCTGTCTGCAACCAATTTCAGTTATTGCTGCCTGTGTGCATACAGATGTTGCCAGGACACATCCAACCTCATGCTCCAAGAAAAACATCTGTCCACACAAATTATAATCAAAAGCTACTGACTGATGCAGAAAGACCCTTCAAACTCATCACTGTGATGAATTTATTGACTGTTGTCATGCCCGTAGCGGAGGTCTCATCCTCTGGGACCAGTTGTTCAAAAAGTAATTTGATCAGATTTAAACACAAAACAACAAAAAACATCACATAATCTTGACTTGGCTTTGACATTGAGCCAACCTTCAGTATATGCTGTTCAAAACAAGACTGTGGTGGAAAGAAAAAGTTGTTTGTCCCCTTACTGATATCTTATTTTTTGCATCTTTATCACACTTTATTGTGTCAAACTAAATTTCAATATCAAAGATAATATAAGTAAACGTCAGTAAGTAAAAGGTTTCTATTATTAAGGGAAAACAAAATACAAAACTGCATAGCCCTGTGTGAAAAAGTGTTTGCCCCCTAAACCTAATAACTAGGGATGGCTGATGTGAAACTGACGTTTCGATACAGTGTCGAGATCCCGAAGCACAAGTGTTTCGAAACACTGCACCGAAGCATGGTCCGAAACACCCAGGTCACGTGACTAAAGTGTTTCGAAACACTTGGTCATGTGACTAAAGCGATTCAAAGCATCGATCAGTTCAGAAGCGTTTCGAGACCTGGCGAATGCGCATTTGACTGACAGGGTCTGAAAATATTGCTGTCTGTTATGGCCTAGTGGACCGTACGTGTGCATGTTATAACTAAAATTCAAAATCCTGACTTCTACAAATACTCTATTTTAATCATTTAATCTATTTTAAACTATTTTAATCATGTTACTGTTTTGTGGTGTAGCCCAAATAGGATACAGCTGCTGATACGCCATCAATACAGCATCGTTTTTGTAACACTAAAACAATAATTAATTTTTTACAGTACTCTGATGGTTGGGTTTAGGTTTTGGGTAGACATAAATAAAATAAAATAAATGGGAAATTTAATGAATAATATAAATAGTTCTTGTTAACTTCTGGCCACAACCATGTCTGATCTAGCAACAACCCTGTTTTATAACCAAAACAAGACATATTTATTCACAAAGTGTTTATTCTGATGTCAGACCAATGTTGAAACAAAACGATACAAGAACAGAGCCATTCAAACTGATGTTAAAGCATTTCAAAAGAGCTGTCTCAGTCTGGATTCGAGCCCAATATGCCGACATGGTAGTCAGGAACCCTAACCGCTCCACTAAACCACTTGTGGCTTCAATTTACAAAGTGGAGTTTATTACCTCAATTTGCTCAACTGTTCTTTGCTGACGCTGTTCCAGTGCAATACAAAAAAATGACCACTAGGTGTCACCGTAGAGTGGGGTTTCGAAATGTTTCGAAGCTTCAACACATTTGCTTCGACTGTTTCAGTGTTTCATGAAGCCTCGCTTTGCCCACCACTACTAATAACCACCCTTATGGCCCGTTTTTACTGTGGGGTACAGTGTGGTATGGTACGAGTCGGTACGAGTCACCTTTATCAGGCTTGCATTTCTACTGCTTAAAGGGTACCAAGGGTACCCTTTTGGTGGGCGTGGTGTACGACAGAAAGTTTCAGTCAACGTTATTCTCGCTCGAGAATAAGCCAAAGTAAAGCTGTACAGGTCGTTCACATATCATATTGAGAAGCACTTCTTACAAAACAGATGCTTTATACAGATAACTACTTGTGTATAAATGTTCATTACTAACCTTTTTATGAACATGATTTGATTATAACTGCATATCAATGACAGTGTGAAATAGCCTACTGTAATGTCTGCAATTATATAAAATAAATAAAAAATTCAACATATATAAACAAATACAGACCCTTACAGTCTCCGTTATGCTACCAGTCACAGAAAAACTACACACAGCATACAGTTAGTCTTCATTTGGGTTCAAAAACAACACGCTACATATAGCTCATAGTCAGTGTAAACCTCTCCTCTTTGTCTTTAATCTTCACCAGGACATGTAACTTCTATTAGAGAGTAATTTCGTCATTCTGAGTTCATAGTAGTCCAGAAGGCAATATTCAACATGGCAGTTTTTTCATGATTCAGGTTGCTGAAACAATTTGCTCCTTTGTTTTTTCGCGCTTCACTCTCGAGTTTGTCCTTTTCTGAAAGGATCGAAGTTGCTTCAATTATCAAGCGCACATTATTATCATCAGCTCAAGAAGTTCCTTATTTCAAATATAGACGCGCACATGAGCGATCACGAGCTTCCTGGAGAAAGCGAAACCCGCTCGCGCTTTTAGATGGCCTCTTAAAACAAAAACAGGACACGGCAGATTTTGTTCTTCTTGGCTTTGTGGCTGTGCGTCAAGACAACGACAAGGTTTGTATTGAGCTTGGGTCAATTATGGTTTGTTAACATATGCATATAGTATTACGATGTAATTTCTTGGCTGTGTATTTAAATATGGCAGTTCCTTTGTTTTCATTCTGGCTAGCTCCACGAGTGAGTGACGCTTCTCTGTAAACCAATAGCGTTTAGCTGCGCATCTAGCTCCGCCTTTTGGTACCCTATAGTTCTGCTAGGTACCTTTTGCAAAGAGTAACCAAAAAGTGGTATGGTACGGTTTGCTTTTGACAGTGGAAACGGCCAGAAAAGCATACTGAACAATACCATACCACTCAGTGGAAACGGGCCATTAGCATCAACAAATGCAATTAAGTGTTTTCTTTGCATAACTTGCAATGAGTCTTTTACAGTGGTTTGGAAAAAAATGGGCAACAAATTTTTTACTGAATTGTTGTAATTCAACCTCATAGGAGGGTTTTCAAGCATTTTAAATGTCATACCACAGCATCTTAATTGGATTCAGGTCAGGACTTTGATTACGCCATTCTCCTTTAGGATATTTTGCAGAATTCACACCAGAACTGGAACATGGTTCTATGTATCACCGCAAGTTGTCCCGGTTCTGAAGCAGCAAAAATTTGTCATTTCTATGTTAAAACAAGCATTTATCCAAAAGAAGTTTTATTTTTACAATAAGCTAAAACTTGCTCATTCAGAGGCAGCAGTGGACAACTTTAATCATAAGGTAAACATAAAACAAAAGTTTCTATCTGGAGCTCCTTCACGAGACTCGACACTTGTAAACACTCACTCCATCAGGCTCACAGCTCTCAGCCCCGCCCACAATCGTCACAGCTACCAAGCCGACCAATCATGACCACGCGAAGGCTGCGCCAGACCATACGCCTCTGTTTGACGCAGGACTATAAATCATCCTTAACCTCACCCCTAAGTCTACCCCTTACAAAGATGTCACTAGCTCCATTGAGTCCATTGTGTCTGAGATCGCACTGCGTCTCAGCTTGCATATGCAAGTCTGCATCCAGATACTATTGCAAATAGTAAAACTTGATAAACTTTAAAAAAGTTGTATGTTTTCAGTGTGAATAACATTTAACAAATCAAAAGAAAATTTTAGATTTAGGTTACAAAGGGTGCAGCATACTGGGAGGATGGTGGCTGTTTACGATAGATCAATTGGCATATGACTAACACCTGTGTTTTAGAAGTGATTGAGCAGAAGGGGAACATGCCAGAGAGAGAGAAAGCTGGACTTGTGCTGCTGTGCTGCATAAAAGAGAATGAACTGAGGGAACAGAATTTGGGCATGTTCATTGCCTTCCCATTTGAGTATAATTTAAAAAGTGTTAACCACCAGTTCTAGTTGTCCAACAATGTCATTTTACTCACCTCTTTACTTGATCCTTTTTTACAAAGACATATATCTTCTTTATAAAGACATGATTTAGCTTAATCATTAAAAGCAGTAATCTGTTTTATGCTAGATTTTCATAATTTTTTACTTTAAATATGTACAGCTACTCAGCTTACATGAAACGACAATTATATTTCCTAGGCTGCGTCTGAAACCGCATACTTCCATACTATACAGTATGCTAAAATCAGTATGCGAGCCAAGTAGTATGTCCGAATTCATAGAATTCGAAAATTAGTATGCGAGAAGTACCCAAATGACTTATTACTTCCAGCGAAATTCTGAAGTGCGCATCCCATGCACACTGCACTATCCCATGATGCTCTGCTAGAGAATTCATGAATGGAGTGAAGTGATGCAACTGACGCAGGTAGGTCACATGACCATGACAAAATGGCAGATGTAGTATGTCCGAATTTTATTCATACTTCTTACATTCATACTGTATAGAACGTACTTTTCTAACGGCCGAGTAGTCTGTTTAAATTCAAATGCAGCACCTACTGAGTAGTAGGTGGTTTCGGACGCAGCCCTAGTTACTCCAAAAGCACATATCTTCATTATCTGAGATGTAGAACGCAGGGAAAGCCGCTGCAGAGAGAGAGACACTGCAGCCCTGGTGAAGATTGTGGCTGTTTACAGCGGTTTGATGGATAAATATGAATTTGTAGCTACATTGTTTATGGTGCCAAACAGCATTTCGTGTTGTTTAAATCCTTGTTTACATCCTCACTACAACATACCATTAATGCTAGAAACTATACATGTAATAGATCAATTTTAAAGAGCCTCTATTATGGGTTTTTGAAAATGAGCTTCCATGCAGTGTGTACAGCTCTAAGAGAATGAAAACCTCCAGCTGAGGTTTAAATCTAAAAGTGCACCTTGTTTCAAGAGTTACCACTTAGATATGCTTAGCATTTATAGCAGGTTTGGCATGCTGTCCCGGGAGAGAACCCTGAGCTCGGAGATACTTGAGCCCAAGGCTTCCACCCGGTCAATAAGCATATCAGGGGATCCGAGATCAGGTAGGTCTTGAGAGCTCCCCCTTAGAAAAGGGGAGGAAAAGGAGGAGATGGGGTGGAAGGGGGGGATTCTTCCAGAACGAAGATAGAGCAGTAGGGAGAAAACGATCCATTTATAGCAAGCCTGGATCACTCTTATTGGACTATTACTGATTACAGATGAGCAGCCAGTCGTGCTCAATCATATAACGGGTTCCTCTCGAAATTAGTTTATGAAACTTCACTTAAAACTATTGATTCTTGAGCGAAAACTCAGAGTCAAATAAACGAATCGAGTTGGGTTCGGATCTTTTGTTTGATTGCATCGATGTCAATACGGTACATCACCAAATATGTAGTTTCAGTTCCGGTAAAATGTGAACGTGCTTTCACTTCAGACACTAGAGGAGGCGCAGGAGATCACGGGACTGATCATGACGCGAACATGACGATCACTAACAGAATGAGATTCGGCTACAGGGAATAAAAAATGGGTTAAAGTTCATTTTCACAACAATACCACAGTATAGCCAACCTAGTGCTGTGTTTGTTCCTGATATATTTCTGATGATTGATACAATAACCAATGCAGGATTCGCCAGCCATTTGCTATTGAGGAAGCAGCAGAGACTATGGGACTTTGTCGAGAAAACTTTTACAGTTCAAATGGACCAGTTTCTTCTTCATCGGGATCATAACATGTAAGTGTAATTAAAATTGTTGCCTCAATTTGTGTAGTTTGCAAAGTATGTGTTTAATTGTGTGTTATAAGTTGTAATCGCCCCGGGCGGCTTGTAATCACGTATCTATTATAGATCAGTGCTTGTACTGTATCTCTCAGGTTAAATCTATATAGGGCTGTTCACATATCACGTCCAAAACTACGTTGAAAAATTCCTTTACTGATTTAAATGTGTTTCTGAACTGGCGATCATCTGATGTTTGCCTTTGCTAAAGCCACCATCAGCTGTTCCTCACACGCGCTGTCAATTTTAAAAATAGTTGAACGTTTGTCACTGTGTGGATTAATACTGAATGTGTGTCGTTGTTATTACTTGGGGTTAGGTTTAAGAGGAGAGCAATCTGCGGGTGTTTAACTGCATTGCTTTATTGCATTCCTGCATTGGGCTCTCACATACTTTCTGCTACTTCATACTGTAGCCCTGATGGGCATTTCTCTCTGTCTCGTGCTGAACACAGTCGAGCAATCGCAACAGACTGGGTCATCAGACCAATCATCGCAGATTAGCTTCATGCTAAGGAGAGGTTTGGGAACAAATAAATCGCTGAATGATTCATATGGTAGTCGCTGGAATAATTAGGTAAAAATAAATGCATATTTTAAGACAATTAAAGTGTTTTTTGGCCTTGCACACATATCAGACTGTTGTTGGAGACCCCTAAAACTAAAATATTATCATTTTTAATGCAAAATAGGGGCTCTTTAACAAATAAAAACACAGGTTGTATTCACAATCCACAGCTTTGTCTATTATGGTTGGAGCTGCTCTTTCTTTAAAGAGTTTTTATAGCTGAATCCAGCACTGAACTGGGAGAGATTCTGGAAGCTGTCCTTTGTCAAATGCTAGCTCTATATTTTTTTATAATTCTCTGGAACATTATTCCTTATTTCCAGCTCTTTATTAATCTGGGGTCGCCACAGCGGAATGAACCACCAACTTATCCAGCATATGTTTTACGCAGCAGATGCCTTTCCAGTCGCAACCCATCACTGGGGAACACCCATACACACTCATTCACTTCGGACAATTTTAGCTTACCCAATTCACCTGTATCTTTGGACTTGTGTGGGAAATGGGAGCACCAGGAGGTTTCCCCCAAACGCGGGGAGAAAATGCAAACTCCACACAGAAACGCTAACTGACTAGCTGAGGCTTGAACCAGCGACCTTCTTGCTGTGAGGTGATTGTGCTACCTACTGTGCCACCGTGTCGCCCTCTCTGGAACATAATTAAAATTTAATTGTAAGCACTTCTCTCTTTGCGTCATGTCGTTTGGAAGCCCAAATACAGAAACAGAACAAGCTCTGTGGAAATAGCAGCATTTTAGCTTTTCAGCCTCTGGCAGGGTTGTATGAGCCTAACCTGAAGTGTTTGTGATCTCACTAGCACGGATGTATTTTTTGTAGTCCCCAAACTTCATTTGCTGTAAAATTTGCTAAGCTAACGCTGTAAAAGCCAAGGTCTCCCTTTGCATTGAACTTTGAGCATCTTAATTCAGAGATGTTGTTTATGTTCACACAGCTACATTACACATGAACTAAAGTTTAAAATAAGACATCATAGTGGACCACCCCTTTAATTAAGATTTTCATTTAATTTTTGACTTACTTGAGAATGAACAACAACAAACATGAATGTTGTGAAGATTCTTGCTCTGGAAATCTTTGTTCAGTTTGGCCAGTTTTGTTCCTCAAAAGGTTTTTTCACTTCTGCTTAATTTGTTTTAAAGGGCACCTAGGTTACCCCTTTTTCCCAGATTTAATATAAGTCATTTGTGTCCCCAGAATGTGTCTGTAAAGTTTCAGCTCAAAACACCCATCAGATTATTTATTATAGCTTTCACTAGTTTGTGTTTTATAGCTCTCAACAGATTTTTGCTGTTTTTGTGTAATGCGCCTTTAAGGCTAGTCCTCCTCGCCCACAGTTTCCACGTGCCTGTCAGCGTGCCTCAGTCTCCGCCCTCGGCTGCCTCAGACAACTGACAGACATAAAGGAAGCAGATCTCACGTAACATTTGAGAAAAATACTACAGTAAGAGCTTTACCAATGAGTATTTGATGCATTTGTTGTGGAGTTGCAACGATGAGTCACACACAATGTTGTTACAAAGTTCACACACACAGACACACACACACAGCGCACACACACATGCAAATACATACAGCGTGCGCGTTTAGCTTTGCACTGTGTCTTTGCACGCAAATGTGACAGGATACAGGATAAAATCCACTGCTGTATGGATATCTGTTACGTGAATGTACAAAATAAACCTGATTTAACGTCCACAAACCGCGACTGAATCGTCTTCTTTTATAACTGTTCTGACATGCGGCTGTGTTGATGAAGTAAATCTGAAGTAAATCGCTGTAATTCATTACACACATGCACTGTTTTAAAACATTTTAAACTTGTAAAACTCACTCTTGATCACATTTAATGATGATTGATGATCCTAAACTGAACAGACCTTTTATTTACGGTTGCTTTGAGCACGTCCTGTCTTGTTGATATGATTACAAATGTTACTGTGGAGACATGTTAATACGCAGCTGTCAATCAGTTCAGTGGGCGAGGGGACCACACTCCTACGTCAAATTGCGGTCAGTCTCAAAACTGCTCCAACTGGTCCACTGTTTTTATGTTGTTAAATAAAAAAAAAAGCCCTGGGTGTGTTTATATCACCCCAATATGACGGTCTATATACTATACCTAAACATATGTCTGTCTAAACAGCTTGAAAAGTAGATTTTTCACCATAGGTGCCCTTTAACATTTGTCAGTCTATAGCACTCTAAATGCTTTTCTTCTGGTCTAAATGATTAGTACAGCTCAAACATGATTATAATAGGGTATATTCCGAAGTAAGCTAATAGGACTGTTAATTTCCCAGTAACCTGGGTTAAGCACTTCCGGTAAACTGTATGCCATTGAAAAATCGCCGCATTTAAGGTCTGTTTTCTTTAAAAATCAGCGATCTCCACTGGCTGAGTGATATTCGATATAAAGTGGGTCTCAGATTGTACAAGAAGCACTGCATTAAACTACATTTTCCCCACCATGTCTTTAAAATATGAACATTTATTTTACCCCAGTATATTCAACAGAGCTTCTGCGCTAGCCTGCAGATTCTGACAGGCGCATGTGAGTAAACGGCTTTTTGTCTCGTTTTACGCTTGAACAACTAAATAATTGCCAAAGTCTATTTAACTGATTGTATTTTAATTACATTACAACATCGATGCTGTAAAAGGAACCGTATAGTTTATCAGTATGGGAACAACACTAGCTCGGCATAAACCCTATTGATCATTTTTAGCAACAAAAATCATCAAAACATATTTCAGTCTCAGTTAGTTTAGTGTCATTATTCAAGTTTTGTGTCTCCAATATGGCCTATTGATACAGCATTGTGAAAACACTCTATAACATAAAATGAAATGTTAATTAACTAGCTTGGCGACCAGAAAGAACTTTGGTTGATGTGTATGGCATATAGAAATCTTTCCTCTTCTTTAAAGTTTTGCAAAATGTTCATATTTAAACCTAAAGGCATCATGGATGAATTGTGTGATCCCTAAAGCAGAGGGCGAGATGTTATACTTCCTCAGCTAAGTGTTTTGCACCGTCTGATGATACAGCTGTCCTGTTGGCAGATGGTTTGAATCCTCATGTTCCTACTCCCCCTTGTTAAAGCTTTCAATTTTCTTGAGGCTGACGGCTGTCAGACAGAGCAGGAAGCAATGGACATTGGTTCTGGTTGATCTAGTGGGCATGTGTGTCCAATCAGTTCAGTAAAAGGCTTTCCCCATTCTTCCATCATTCACACACACAAACTGTCATCTGCTTAAGCTGGTGTTTCCTCACATGTGTCCTAATGCTTCTAATTTGCTTTTATTGCTTTTTGCAGCTGGCGCTATCACTTTACCACTTTCAAAGTGTCGAGTCAATAGAATTATTCAGAATATATCCCCGGTCGAAAGACCTGACCTCTCATTTTGCATGTCTCAAGCTCAAGTCAAAAAACCATTGCCATAATAAAAATATAAAGTATGCATTTGGTTACCTATTAAGCACATAGTATACTGTAAAGATTGTTGTGTTTTATGATTAAAGCTATGAATTTTAATATATTAGGCCTATTATATTGTGCAATTCAATGGAGTATATGCACACCGACTTTTAATTGTAGTCAGCCAGCCCCAGGGCTTCCAGTGAATTATCATCCCATACAAAATTGCCGCGTTTAAGGTCTGATTTCTTTATTTAAAAAAACAGCGATCTTCACTGCCTGGCTGAGATACGATATAAAGTGGGTATCAGACCAAACAGGAAGCACTGCATTAAATTATATTTTTCCATGCCATGTCTTTAAAATATGGAAATTAATTTTACCCCAGTATTGTCAATGGAATTTCTGTGCTAGCCTGCCGATAATGACGGCGCCTGCATTTAATTGGTCTTTCGTCTCTTTTTTACGCTTTAACAATCAAATGGATGCTTAAGTCTATTTAACTGATTATATTTGAATTACATTACAACATCAATGCTGTGAAAAGAACCTTATGAAATTGAAAATAGTCATATAAAGCTGAACTTCACCAGAAGTTCATCACTGGCTGAAAAACACTAGCTGTGCATATAGCCTATACAATAATGCCAGAGATAAACATATACTACATATACACACCAGCACTAACACTGTGAACTGAAGGTGGACATTTTACAATTATTCTACCCTTCTAAGGCTTTTTACTTGCTAAAAAAGCACATCAATTATAAGGCAATATAGTGTAGTAGACTGTGATCAGCTTGAAAATGCATTAAAAACAGTGCATATCAAATATAATACTATACAAGAGGTTTTATATTAGCACTACATTGATTAAAAACTTCTTAACTGTTGCTGTCCCTACAGATGGAAATTTTCCAGTGTGTATTTAAAATGTGCCTTTTTTGTCTAAACCTGAACTTATCTTGCCAAATTATGTACCATATACATCAAGGGCGTAGGTTTGCACTTGACATTGGTGGGGACAGGTGAATTATATATA
>CAIGQZ010032675.1:7826575-7855429 GCA_903798205.1 Danio tinwini
ATATATGCTACTATTTTTTTTACTGCTTGTAAAAAAAATAGTAGCATATATTTTCTATATATATATGCTACTATTTTTTTTACTGCTTTAACCATATATTAATAATTAATCCTCTCTTCATACAATGTATTAAGTTTTAGGGGGGTTTGGCTGGTTCGAAAGACCAAAGTTGGATTATTATTTTTTTTTTGTTTGTTTTTCTTTTTCAAATGGCCAAATTCTGACTGAGGAAAGGTGAATGTGCTGGCCAGTTTATTTGCCTGTAGGCACACTGCAAAAAAATGTTTTTCTTAGATTTTTTGTCTTGTTTCTAGTCCAAATATAAAAAAATTCTTAAATCAAGAAGCATTTTTTAGGCAAGCAAAACATATTGTCTTGTTTTCAGAAATAATATGCCAATATTAAGTTTTACCTTAAAACAAGCAAAATAATCTGCCAATGGGGTAAGCAAAATAATCTTGTTTTGACATAAGATAATTTTGCTTACTCCATTGGCAGATTATTTTGATTGTTTTAGGGAAAAACTCACTTAATTTTGGGATATTATTTCTTAAAACAAGACAACATGTTTTGCTTGTCTAGAAAATTCTTCTTGATTTAAGACTTTTTAGATATTTGGACTAGAAACAAGACAAAAAAATCTAAGTAAAAAAAGCATTTTTTTGCAATGTAATTTCTTCAAAAAATAAATAAACATATTTTCAGAATTTTGTGTTATGAATAAATATATATTAATAATTATATATTATTAATTAATATAAAACATACAGTTTAAATTCACATTAGCAAATAAACACTTAAAATAATAAGGTAAGCAATTTGATAAAGTGGTTGGAAATATTTTTTGGAACATCATAAAGTGTGGTTATGATCACCATCTGACCAGATAATTCAGCAACAACTAGTTCTTAAAATGTCTCTAAAATGCAATATTTATACCTCATAATTAAATAGAAATCAGGCAAATAACTTCAAAAAGGTTCAGTTTTTCAGTAAAAAAATAGCCACCCCTTTCATTAAGCTGGCTACAGGCCTGATAGTGTAATGTTAGAATAATGTTTTTTAACTGATAAAGAGAGAGTTTAATAAAGACTTCCGCTTATTTTAGCCATAGTGTAAATGAAACATGTCTCATATATCAGTATTATGCCTATACACAGGCTGTATTTTTTCCAGCCTGATCTCACGAGGAAACGTAAGTATTTTACGTTTTGTCAGTTTAGTGGCTAATTTGTACAAATTTGTAGGAGTTTAGTCGTACAAACATGTCTGATTTTAGAAGAAGGCGTGGCACCTAACCCCACCCCTAACCCCAACCGTCATTGGGTAATAAGCAAATCGTACTAATTTGTATGAACTAGATTGTACGAACTCATACGAATTAGCCAATAAATCAAAAAGTTACGAATTGCCGTGATATTGCGTTGATTTATTCTGACAAATTGTTTCAACTGAAATTGGACATGCTACTCTGAGAGATTAGGAGAACTGGCGAGGATCATATATAGTTTAGCGGTTTATTCTGCAGTTAGTTTTCAGGGCATATTATTCATAGACTAGTCTATATCAGTCTGCTATAACGATGGATTGTGCGTTAAAAGCGTGGAAAACACGAGCATTAACGGCATTATCATGATGAACTCATTCAGTAGTGAGCTTGTGTTTAAGTGACTTACACTTTCATTGAAAAAAACACCTTATGTCCACCTTTTTTTTGCTGCCGTCATCCTCCATTGTGTGTCACTCAACACACCTTATTCTAGCATAGGAAAAAAAAAATCCACTGCGTTTGGCGCTGCTTGTATCTGAAGGCAGCCACAGCCTCTCACATGATAGCAGAGAAAGGCACAGCCAATCAATATGTCCATATGCATTTTAGGGACGGGAGGACTCAAGGAGAGAACTTGATTTGACCTTTTCTGCGTGTCTAGGTTAATGTTGACGATGATTTTTTTTTTAAAGTGAATTAAATTATTGATGGGGATATTTCAATTTAATTCATCTTTATTTGTATAGAGCTTATACAATATAGATTGTGTCAAAGCAGCTTCACATAGAAGAATATAGTGAATTGAAACAGTGTCAGTTCAGTTTTCAGAGTTTAAGTTCAGTTCAGTTTAGCTCAGTTCAGTGTGGTTTAATAATCACTACTGAGAGTCCAAACACTGAGGAGCAATTCCATTGATGCGCAGCTCTACAGATCTCGAACCATGCAAGCCTGTGGCGACAGCGGTGAGACAAAAACTTCACCAATTGGCGAAAGTGAAGAATTTAAAAAACCTCGAGAGAAACCAGGCTCAGTTGGGCACGACCATTTCTCCTATGGCCAAATGTCTTGTGCAGAGCTGCAGTCCAAGCGCCGGAAGCTGGACCTCAGCGAAGACTCGTCTGTCCTTGGAGCGTCACAGGAATCAGTCTCATGCTCTCACTCCACCATGACCATCACAGCAGCTGCTCAGGATACGGCCTGGTCCAGGATTATGAAGACCTTGGGATCATCTCATTGCTGGTCTTGGATCACATCAGTGGCGCTGCATAGTCTGAGGGCCTCGGGATGAGTACCCCCAGGTGGAAATAGAGAATAAAGAGAATACTTAGCGTAGTGTATATAAACGAGATGCAAAAACCTGTGTGGGGCACATCATGCGTCATACCGCTAAGTGATGCACTGAGTGTATGCTTTGCTAAAAAGATAGGTCTTTAATCTAGTTTTGAACTGTGAGAGTGTTTTTGAGCCTCGGACATTATCAGGAAGGCTATTCCAGAGTTTAGGGGCCATAAATGAGAAGGCTCGACCTCCTTTACTCGACTTTGCTATTCTAGGTACTACTAGAAGCCCTGAGTTTTGAGATCTTAAAGAGCGGGTTGGATTGTAGCGAGACAGAAGGTTGGTTAGATCAACAGAAGCTTGATTATTTAAAGCTTTATAGGTAAGAAGCAGTATTTTATAATCAATACGAAACTTAACAGGCAGCCAGTGTAAGGAGGATAAAATTGGGGTGATATGATCAAATTTTCTAGACCTGGTAAGAACTCTGGCAGATGCATTTTGTACTAGTTGAAGTTTGTTAATAGAGGATGCTGGTCGTGGATTTTGGTTGGTGGATATTGGTCCCCTCTGTCCACCCTAAGTCTATGCCCCTGATATACATTTATAAGTGCGGTTTATTTATAAACTAATTTCAAGAGGATCATGTGCTTATGATTGACCACGGCTGGTCCTGCATCAGCTCTGCATATTGTGCCAATCAGATGAATACTAACTCACTATAGATAACCAGAGATTTCCACTTCAGTCATCTTCGTCTTGAAGAATCCCCCATTCCAGCCCTACTCCTCCCCTTTTCCTGATAGGGCACCATGGTAGCCCAGTGATTAGTACTGTTGCCTCACAACAACAACGCCAGTGGTACAACCCCTCACCGGGCCAGTCGGCATTTCTGTGCAGAGTTTGTATGCTCTCCCCGTGCTTGCTTTTTTTCCCGGTTTCCTCCCGCCGTCCAAAGACACAAGTAAATTGACTACTCCAAAGTAGCATCTTAAGACAAACTCGCTATATCTCAGCTATTTCTAAACTCCACAAGCAGAGGAGTTCTCAAGACCTACCTGAGCTCAAACTCCCCACAGCAAAAAAAAAGTGTACATTTAACTCAATTTGAGTTTAACTTAACACTCCTTGGGCGTACATATGACTCCCTCCATTTTGAAGTTAAAATAACACTTTCTAAAGTGTGAAATTTGTACGTTACTCTCAGAGTTCATTTTACACTTTAAGAGTTTATTCTTACATTGAATTAGTGTGTTACTCTTCAAAGAGTTAATATATTACCTTTTTTCTATATTATCAATTGGTGTGTGTAATATAACAGTGATCAAATATGTTGAAAATAGTTTTAATTTATTAAATGTTCATTAATCTTTTCAGAAATTATTTCAACACATTCAACTCTTTGCATTTTAAAATGCAACAAGACATGTTTAGTTTAAGTAAATTATACTGGTTTGATCACAGTTTGTCCAAAAGAACCGGTTCGAGTAATAAAACTGGACCTCCCATAACTAGTGGGAAATACACTGCATATTGGGTTAAAAGTTTAACATGAAAAAAAAAACTCTTAAATATACGCTCTTTCACACTCGTGGATTAAAATGTACTCTAGTTGTAACACTGAACAACACCCAAAAAAAAAATCACACTGTATATTTAGCACTGGAATTTTTGCTTGCCCTTCAAACGGGAGGGAGCCCCAGGCTCAAGGATATTTTGAGCTCAGGGCTCTCTCCCGGGACAGCATGCCAAACGCTTTATTATCAATCATCAGCTAAGTGTGAACTCTTGAATTGATCATTTTCAAGTGACTTTGAGATTTATCCAGAATTAAAAAGTGAAGTCTGGGGCTTCACTCTGTAGTTTGTAGTTTGCATTGATTTCATCCTGAAAAGAAAAAAGTGCATTCAGACAAAAGTCATAATATTTTATGTATAACTAGTAGAATACCCAAAGACTATCAATATAGAAACACTGTTTACTGGCAGTACTATAAATGAAGAAAAATTGAACTTGAAAAAAGCTGTAAAGGAGATTCATTTTGTGCCAACCCTTGTGCATTCTGAGCGTGGTTTCTCTTGAGGTTTTTTAAATTCTTCACTTTCGCCAATTGGTGAAGTTTTTTCCTCGCCGCTGTCGCCACTGGCTTGCATGGTTCGGGAACTGTAGAGCTGCGCATCGATGGATTTGCTCTTTCAAATTTTTGACTCTCAGTAGTGATTATTAAACCTCACTTAACTGAGCTAAACTGAACTTAAACTCTGAAAACTGGACTAACACTGTTTCAATTCATTATAATCTTCTATGTGAAGCTGCTTTGACACAATCTACATTGTAAAAGCGCTATACAAATAAAGGTGAATTGAACTGAATTGAATACTCAGTAATGAGAAAACTGGAAATTCCGCTGGGTTCTTTTAATGTAACTAGAGCTTAAGCAACAACAATATTTCAATATTGCTGATTTAAAATATGTAATTTAAGTGTGAGTTCAGTGAGCAATTTTCTGTTTCAAACCTGTTTTACTTTCTTCTGTTGAGCACAAAAGAAGATATTTTGAAGAATGTTGGAAACCTGTAACCATTTACTTCCATATTTGTTTTCCCTGCTAAGTCAATGGTTACAGGTCTTCAGCTTTTACCAAAATATCTTTAGAAGAAATAAGAAGAAATCTCATAAAGGTTTGAAACCACTTGAGGGAGAGTAAATAGTGAGTAAATTGACATTTTGGGTAAAACTACCCCTTTAAAAAATAACTGAAAGTGGTGAATGATACCAGAAGCCAGATGTTTCAAACCTACTGCTCTTATGCTAAAACCATATGGTGGGTATTGTCTGTGATGCTAAGCCATATATTGAGCCAGGATCATTATGAATTTGAAAAGAATAAATGATCAGGCCATGGGTATTGCTAATCCCCTTTCATAAAAATATTATTATGCACTGTATGTTTACTATTAATACAGTTTATATTATTAATATGTTGCTAGTTAAAGTGTGTGTATGCACTGTCTAGAGCAGTGGTTACCATACTGGGGGTTGATATAATGAGGGGTGTTATTTTATTAAACTATTAGTGGGGCAGCGCAGTGGCGCAGTGGGTAGTGCTCTAACCTCATAGCAAGAAGGTCGCTGGCTCGAGCCTCGGCTGGGTCAGTTGGCATTTCTGTGTGGAGTTTGCATGTTCGTGTGGGTTTCCTCCGGGTGCTTTGGTTTCCCCCACAAATCCAAAGACATGTGCTATAGGGAATTGGGTAAACTAAATTGTCCTTATGTGTGTGAATGGGTGTTTTCTCAGTGATGGGAAGCTGAAAGAAGAAAATGAATGAATGAATAAACTATTAGTATGGCCATATTTTATCCATAACCTACAGAAGTTAATAGTTACATAAAAAAAACAACATGTACATTTTTTTCCATTGGATTGTGACCTCTGGGGTCTTTACCTTAGATTAAAGACACAGCAATTGGGTCAGATGCAGAAGATTTATCTCACTTTCCGACACCTTTACAGCACACACTTATATACAAATAAAAAAAACACACGGGATGATCTGTAAGTGGCGTTCTACAAAATTAAACAAAGAATAGACTTGGGTGTGTGTGCACCGTTGCATGCAAGGTTTGTAAATTCATAACTACCTCAGAGGATATTAGGGGTCGCAAGTCCCTGGCATTGTTATTTTGGGGGCTGCGGGCTAAAAAGTTTGGGGTGCCCATGTGTGCACACACTAAAATGCTGGGCTGTTTTAGCCTGGGGGCGATGCAGTGGCGCAGTAGGTAGTGCTGTCGCCTCACAGCAAGAAAGTCGCTGGTTCGAGCCTCGGCTGGGTCAGTTGGCGTTTCTGTGTGGAGTTTGCATGTTCTCCCTGCGTTTGTGTGGGTTTCCTCCGGGTGCTCCGGTTTCCTCCACAGTCTAAAGACATGTGCTACAGGTGAATTGGGTAGGCTAAATTGTCCGTAGTGTATGAGTGTGAATGAGTGTGTGTGGATGCTTTCCAGAGATGTGTTGTGGCTGGTAGGGCATCCTCTGCGTAAAATCGTGCTGGATAAGTTGGCGGTTCAAAGGGACTAAGCCGAAAAAAAATGAATGAATGTTTCAGCGTAAAAGTTGGGTGAAATATGGACAAACTCAACTATTGGGTAATTTTTTCATTTTATTTTATTTTTTTAACAAGCCACACAAAGAAATGCTTTGAAGACTACTCCATATAGTTTAAAAGAATATTGCTGCATTTTGTGGATCTTTATTTTGGGTGCACACGATTATTGAAATGCAAGTTTTAAAGCTGGTTCATTCACAAGCAATTTACCACTAAATCTTTTACACTGGATAAACAATTCTTTTCTGATACACTAAAAATGCTGAGTTATTTCAACTTAAATTTTTATATAATTAATGGGTTATTAATGGGTTATTCCAACTAAAATATTGACAAACCCAACAATTGGTGTAAAATTTTTATTTACAATTAATGTATCCCAATGATTGGGTTTGTCTAAACTTTAGTAGTGATACTAAAGTTCTTGCGGTATTTACATTTTGGTGTGTTAATCTTGCATACAGTATAATTCAAAAGGTCATGATCCACACTCATTAAATATTTACTTTATATTTATTTATTCCACATTGTTCAGAGATATAAAAAAAAACACAAATGTTTTGGCTCAGTGCCTTCCTCATAGTGTGTTTACATTTTACCCAAATATGTTAAAAGTGTCCTTGTGTGATTCTCAGGCATTAAAGCCAATGATCTTTTTTTATGTGACGTGTCATGTGAAAGACAACTGGTCTGAATAAATGTCCAGGTTATATTTCACTATAAATGTTTAAATTCTTGTCTAACATAATGTCACATTGCATAAAAACTTAATGGTCCAAAACAGTACAAGATAATACTTTTTTTGGCATAACACATCTAAGAATATACAACAACTACATGCATCAGCCTTTATGTAAGTGTGTGTGTGTGTGTGTGTCAGCTTCTGTTGGGTGAAAGGGGTAAAACCTCACATATGGAAAGAAGCTTGGCAGGTTGCAGTTAGTCACACTTCTGCGTCTCTAATTGAATTACCGTTGACAGCGCACCGCGGGCCAGTCTGTGGACTCTAAACACTCAGCGAATGAGGTGGGATGGGGCATGTGCCCTGAAATCAATTACCTGCACAAGGGGATGAACAACTGAACACATCCTGCATGTCAGCGTTCAGAATGACAGCAGCATCTGCAGCCACCTGAATGTACTGACCTCACAGAGACGCTTCAAAGCGCAGCGGCCTCAGAGCGCCTCTAAATCACCTGTTTGGCTCTGCCACCTGATCCTGAGGCCTACAGTCCTCCAGTGATGGGGACGGGGATCAGATGGATCAAATGGATGAATGGCACATACAGGACGCTGACAGGGATGCACATCAGAAACATGCATAGACGGATGTTGCCCGATTCTTTTCTGGGCTGTGGTGTAACTTCATTTGCATATTGTAAAGGTTCTGTAACAGATTTGTGTTCCTGTTTTGTTTCTTAATATTATTAGATAATCCATAACCACAAGGAGCCACGTTCAGACCACAAGGAGCCACATTTAGCTGTATACATAAACATTTACAAGCACCGGCCACTTTATTAGGTACACCTTACTAGTACCAGGTTGGACCCCTTTTTGCCTTCAGAACTGCCTTAATGAATGTTTAAGAAACCAGTTTGAGATGATTTGTGCTTTATGACATGGCGCTTTATCCTGCTGGAAGTAGCCATCCGAAGATGGGTACACTGTGGTCATAAAGGGATGGACATGGTCAGCAACAATACTCAGGTAGGCTGTGGCACTGACACAATGCTCAATTGGTACTAATGGGCCCAAAGTGTAATATAAGGCAGGATGGATCCATGCTTTCATGTTGTTTATGCTAAATTCTGACCCTACCATCCGAATGTTGCAGCAGAAATTGAGACTCATCAGACCAGGCGACGTTTTTCTATTGTACAATTTTGGTGAGCCTGTGCGAATTGTAGTCTCAGTTTCCTGTTCCTAGCTGACAGGAGTGGCACCCGGTGTGGTCTTCTGCTGCTGTAGCCCATCTGCCTTAAGGTTTGATGTGTTGTGTGCTCAGAGATGCTCTTCTGCATACCTCAATTGTAACGAGTCTGGCCATTCTCCTCCGACCTCTGGCATAAACAAGGCATTTGCGCTCACAGAACTGCCGCTCACTGAATATTTTTTCTTTTTCAGACCATTTTCTGTAAACCCTAGAGATGGTTGTGTGTGAAAATCCCAATAGATCAGCAGTTTCTGAAATACTCTGACCAGCCCATCTGGCACCAACAATCTAGCCATGTTCAAAGTCACTTAAATCATCTTTCTTCCCCATTCTGATGCTTGGTTTGAACTGCAGCAAATCGTCTTGAGTCTACATGCCTAAATGCATCGAGTTGCTGCCATGTGATTGGCTGATTAGAAGTCATTTTTGAGCAAGATGCTAATGGTCTAATCCAATTCAGTGATCTATGCTAAGCTAAGCTAAAAGTACTCCCACCAGATCCAGAGATTTGCATGTCTACAATGAGTTGTAAAATTAGCCAATTTTCAAAAACAGTGGAGTGAATTGCTTTAAAATGTCAGTAAAGTCCTAAATTATTTGGCCTATGTTTGTTTGTAAACATATACCTTAATTTAATTACATATTCTATGTATACTTGCTGGGCGACGTGGTGGTGCAGTAGGTAGTGCTGCCACCTCACAAAGAAGGTCGCTGGTTCGAGCCTCGGCTGGGTCAGTTGCCATTTCTGTGTGGAGTTTGCATGTTCTCCCCGCGTTCGCGTGGGTTTCCTCCGGGTGCTCCGGTTTCCCCCTACAAGTCTAAAGACATGCGGTACAGGTGAATTGGGTAAGCTAAAATTTTCTGTAGTGTATGTGTCAGTGTGAGAGTGTTTGGGTGTTTCCCAGTGATGGGTTGCAGCTGGAAGGGCATCCACTGTGTAAAACATATGCTGGATAAGTTGGCGGTTCATTCCGCTGTGGCGACCCCAGATTAATAAAGGGACTAAGCTGAAAAGAAAATGAATGAATGAATGTATACTTGGATTTTACTCTTTTGATTGAGTGGCCTAAATATATTTAACAAATATATTTGTAATAGCCTGTTTAATATCAATAATTTAATATTATTTTTGTTGTTGAAATGTTACATTATGCAAGTGATAACTAAAGATATAATACCTGCCAAATTTATGTTTCATATTCATGTATGGCAAAATAATTTCTGATGCTTTATTATGTATAATTTGTGTGATGTTTCCATAGTTTTTTCGCCAGAATTTCAGCGGTGTTAACACCAGTATTAGAGAAACAGGTTTCTTACCGTCTTTTGTCAGTAATAACAAACCTTTTTATTTTGTGCCTAAATGCTGTAGGAGACACACTTAAAGGGTTAATAAAGATGCAGGATGTAAGAATCATTTGGAGTTTTGTATTTTTATTTACAATAAACACGCATTTGTTTACAGATTTGTCTGACCTTGTGACGAGTAAAACACAATGTTCCTGCGAAGATATCGTTTGCAGCTATAATATTTATAAGACATTTCTTGAGACCATGTCTTATTTTTCTCTAATATCTAATTAATCATCGTTGTGTGTTCCTGATCATGTACACATGCATTCATCTCTGAGACCTGCCCTTTCACCACAGTTTCAGGCAATTTCAGTATGACAAACCACACAATCAAATACCACAATGATTACTGTTGGATGGACTTCCCACTGAGCCCAAAGACTCCCACAACTTAATTCTACAGTACAATCAATTTAGTAATTAATACCTGACATTTTGTTTTGTCAGATGAAACTGGAGCCTTGTGTTGCTTGGCTTCTCGTCGTTATGCAACAGCATGTGGAGTACATCATTTGTATCCACAGTTGCTAAAAAAAACTAAAGATATTATGTACTATGTATAATGTGGTCTCTATATGTCATGGTTGTAATATAACACGTTTTCTTATAAATGGACAATATGAAATTTTTACCTTGTGATATAAATGCATAAATTATCTCTAGAAGTGATGCACGTAAAGAAGCTTGACAATTGTTATACAGAGACAATCAATATTCTAAACATTTTCCAAACCTCAAAAAAGTCTTTGACTAATTTAATGATAATCTATAATCGTATAAAACCACATAATTAAGTGATGTATACTGTAATTTGTAACGAATAATGGAAAATGGAAACATCCAACCCAGGCTCATTCTGAAAACGTAGTTTCGTGGACGTTTCTGGGACAGCGAAATACGTCCCGGGAGGTACGTATTTTTGCAGTTTTTGTTTTCGCGAATCCGCGAGAGGTCGCTGTGTGCGCTTTCTCACATCTCAGATTTCTTTCGCAAGTGCTGTTCACACCAACTGTTCTCGCGTAAACCCACTAAAGTCCACTGTCGACTGACTGTCTGTCTGCCCTGCTGAAAAATCCAGCTTAAACCAGCCTAAGCTGGTTGGCTGGTTTTAGCTGGTCGACCAGCCTGGTTTTAGAGGGGTTTTGGCCATTTCCAGGCTGGTCTTAGCTGGTCAGGCTGGGAGTTGACCAGCTAAAACCAGCTTGACTAGTCAAAACCAGCTATGTCCAGCTTAAACCAGGCTGGTCAAGCTGGCTTTAGCTAGTTTAAGCTGGTCATTTTCCAGCCTGACCAGCTAAAACCAGCCAACCTGCTTTGGCTGGTTTAAGCTGTTTTTTTTAGTAGGGTGACTGTCTGACTGAATGGCCGGCCCGCCAATCGACTGACTGACCCACCCTTCTATTTCCCTAAACCCAACCAATTTTATTCGATTGACCCACCCACCCACTTACTTCCCTGAACCCAACCAACGGTTTACAAAAGCCATCTAGAAAAATAATTGATTTTGATTTTTACCACGTTTTCAGATTGTACCGCATTCTCACGCTGTTATTTACTTGTTCATTTTATTTTTTGGATTCTGTTTTTGTCTTACCTGATTTCTGGAGCTGCTCTTTCCCGGACTCGAACCCCATCATCGTCGTTGTCGTGGTCAACTCCTCTCTGCATCTCAAGTCCGCCAACTTAACATGATGAGCTAACGGGACAAACTGGTTGCAGAAAAAGCTATTTACTACAAGCAATAAAAAAAGCAATGCTATTGAAAGTGCAAAATTAAGTCATAACTGTAGAAAAAATTATTGCTTACTAGTTGAAAACAGTGAAACAATAACAGCAGATAGAAGAAAAAATACTAACTGCAAAAAGACTAAGAACTAAGGTGAAGAATTAGGTATAAAGGTGTGAACCAAACCATCAGGAACTCTTTATTCTCAAATGCAAACGCATAAAACCTTTCAAGATCAGTGTTTATCTATTTTATGAGACTTCAGTTTGTGATTCATATTAAGAAGGTTTCATGTTTCAGGATTTTTTACGTTAGCATATAATCTGAGCCCTTGTACTTCTGAAGGCTTAAAGCAAGCAGCAGACCTGGAAAAATGGTGGCATTTCAGATTAAAGCTTATAAAATGTACAGTATTAAAGTAAATGTATTATTACATTGATTGAATCGTAGATGCTAGTTAAGGGAGCATTCTAGTGGTCAAAAATAGTATTTAAATTAGTGGTATCCAAACTTGATCCTGGAGGGCCAGTGTCTTGCATATTTTAGTTCCAACCCCAATTAAACACACCTTAACCTGCTAATCAACAAAATTTAGGTATACTAGAAACTTCCAGGCTGGTGTGTTGAAGGACATCGTCCCTTCAGGACCGAGTTTGGGCACCCCTGACTTAAATCTACACTATAAAAAACGATTAGTTGACTTAAAAAGATGAATAATGCCGTGGTCACACAAAAAAATTGCAGTTCGAGCTTGCAAAATTCTGTCTTACGGCGCTGTGAAAAGGGGCGGGATTAAACAAGATGATTAGACATTTAAAAAAGCAAGCGATTGGTCCATATTTTAAATCTCTGTTCAGAGTGGTCATGTTTTGATCTTTGATTGGTGTCACGCAGTCACATGATGCGATTTCACAGGTCAGAGTTCATCAAGCTTGAATTTTGCAATGCAGCAAACTGCGAAACTCCCAAAACCCAACCGACACAGTACTGTGAAAATATAAATTATTGTTATACAGTGTCATAAAAATGATGCTATATTGAAGCGCATATCTGCAGCTGTATCCTATCTAGACTTTACCAACCTAGCTTGCGTTTTCGGTCTGACACATTTGCGTGCGTATTAATGAAAGTCTATGGGCTGAAAAGTCCAGTGTGACTGCAGCTTAAACCCATTGTCTTAAAATTATAGTAAGTAAAATAAGTATATGAGCAATTAAATTAAATTAAATATAAATTAAGTTTAAGACTTTAAAGTAAAGTAACTGAAGCTATGTGTATTCCTTATATTGCCACATGCTAGTATGTAGTTTAACAGCATATTTTGTTTACTATTAGTTGATGTTATCACTTTGATTTGGTTGTTGACATGCAAAAGGAGGAATATAGTCATATTCATGTGTGCAAGGACACTGGATGTATATTCATGTCATTATTGTTTCTGTTACAGTTGTACAAGAAAAATAAGGAAGAAATATTACAAGTGGTACATCAGTAAAGCTTTGAAGAATGCTACACTGTCTCACGAGTGCTTACTGAAGCCATTTATGTTTAGCTCGCTGCATAGGCTAAATAAGTACATTTAGGGCAGACGAGTAACATAACTTTTTACAGAGTAAAAAAACTAAATGTGGAAAATTGACAATGCGTAATTGACAAATGTGCATATAGATGTGGACTATAATAGTATAATGTTCAAACATTCATGCTTTGAAGCAATAGCTATGTTCCATCTATGTTTATTTTATGCGCATTTTAAATTATTGATTAATACAGTGATTAATGTCAATATTGAAAATGCACATAAAAATGGTAAAACTACAATAACAGTACACGAATAATGATGTGTCAATATGTAAACGAAACATTACTTTATTATGAATTAATGATGAGTTAATGCGCTAATCATGAACCAACTTTAACTACAACATGAGTCACATGAGTTGTAAAGCTGCGGTCACACTAAAGTTTGTGGTTGCGAAATTCTGTCGAACGGCGCTGCCGGATTAAACAAGATGATTAGACATTTAAAAAAGCGAGCGATTGCTCCATGTTTTAAATTTCTGTTCAGAGAGGTCATGTTTTGATCCTGGATTGGTCTCATGCAGTCAAGTGATGCAATTTCGCAGGTCAGAGTTCACCAAGCTTGAACTTTGCACCTCAACGAAATGCAAAACTTGACGCGTGACCCTGCGTTTCCGGTCTGACGCATTTGCGTGCGTATGAATGGAAGTCTATGGGGAGAAAAGTCTAGTGTGACCGCAGCTTAACAGCTACCTTAAT
Source organism: Danio tinwini (assembly GCA_903798205.1). Classification (NCBI taxonomy): domain Eukaryota; kingdom Metazoa; phylum Chordata; class Actinopteri; order Cypriniformes; family Danionidae; genus Danio; species Danio tinwini. Next base: position 7,840,522 of record CAIGQZ010032675.1, read on the forward strand.
TACTTGTTACGCGCATGATTATCTGTTAATGTATTAATTACCCCGTTAGTTTATGCTTAATTTAACCTTCATGAACTCATTACATAATAATGTATAATTATATCATGATATCAGTATATCATTAACCCATTATTAACTATACTCATGAACTCCTTATGCATGTCAGTCTAGTGTGTTTACACTAAATAACAATAGAAAAGTTCTGTCGGCCTGATCTCATGAGGAAACGAACGTATTTTACATTTCGTCAGTTTAGTGGCTAATTCGTACTCGAGTTCAGTCGTATGAAAATGTACGATTTTAAAAAGGAGTCATGGCACCCAACCCCACCTCTAAACCCAACCATTAGTAAACCCATTATTAGTAGCAAAGCCTACTAAACTGTAGGAATAAGATCATACAAATTCACACAAATTAGCCACTGAATCAAAAAGTTATGAATTGACTTAAGATTGTGTTGGTTTAGCCTAGTTAAGAATGAGTTAATGGTGATGTACCCCTCCAAGTAAAGTCATGACATAATTATACATTAACAGCTCATGAGTTCATGTTGGTTACTTTTAGCTTAAACTTAAATGTTAATTAATACATTAATTAACAACATGTACTAACAAGTAATTAAGGTAACTGTTATTAACAAATGAACTCATGTGACTTAAAGTTGTAGTTAAAGTTGGTTCATGATTAGTGCGTACATTAACTCCTCATTAATTCATAATAAATTAATGTTTAATTTGCATATACATTATTATTATTAATGTAAGGTTATTGTGTAGCCATATATGCAGGATAACAGTTTTACCCGATAAGGTAAATGGGCTTAAACTACAACAAATACCCATTTACCAAGTAAATTCCAGTATGGCCATTTAAAACAAAAAAAAAGTAATTCGAAGTCAGTGATTTTGATTTAACAGATCATGTGATAACAAAAATAGGTGCAGTAGGACGGCATTAATGGTCAGCCTAACGAACCGACCACATAGTAAAACATCTGTGTAATATTGTTCGTTGTTGTGTGGAAGAAGAAGACAGGGTCGGCGATATAAGGTATGCAATTGTCCCTTTATTTTTAAATGCACACACACACAAGCTCTGGTGTCTGTGTGGGTGTTCTCTCCTCTCTCTCTCCCGGCTGCTCCTTCTCCTTAAGAAGGTTGTCTCTCCGGCCCAATCACTAGAATAAACAGGTGTTATTTATTATTTCTGATTGGCCTGCTGATTAGCTGCCGGGCTCCGAGCATGCTCTCCCCCCTCATTGGGTGTTCGATCATGCTTACCTCTCCACAATCTGCAATGCTGTTTTGATCCATCTAAAATACCTCAACCAAAGCCTGTCAAACACCAAAGTCTCCCTGACCTGAACTGTCTTGATATTTGCCGCCCGTTAATCAGGAACTGACTATTTTATTCTCTTGACTCGTCTGAAATGCTGCTTTACAGTATACGATATTACGGTTTTGCGCATAAGTTTGATTTGCGCCCTTAAATGGAAACATAGCTAATTTCAAATGTTTTAGGCTGCCATAATGCTGTTGTCTTGTCAGTCAATGGTTAAAATGTTTCCATATTTATTTGAAAACTTGCCTGTGTAAATGCTTCCTGAAAGAAGCGCAAAAGACTGGGTTGAAGATCCGAGCGGCCCTTGATTGTAATTGTGAACAGGTGCGGGTTTTAAAAGCCCAGTGAGAGTGATCTGTGTGTGTGGCTGGAAGGGAACCCAGGGGACGCGTAACATCAGGATTAGCTGAAAATAACAGGCAGGTGTGTGGAGGAAGCGCTGCGACTGAAGTCTGCGTGAAGGAAGCAGAGTTGGATAACTTTTTTTTGTAGGGCAAAGTTCTTAATTCTGGTTCTAGTTACCCTTTTTAATATTAATAAATAAGACTTGAATTATACGGAAACACATTGCTGCCACACACATTTTTTTTTCCACTCAGCTATGTCGTTATAACGAGCTCTTTTCTCGTAAAAACGACATCTTTTCTCGTTATAACGAGATATTTTCTCTAAAAACGACATATTTTCTCATTATAACGAGATCTTTTCTTGTAAAAACGACATATTTTCTCGTTATAACGAGATCTTTTCTCGTAAAAACGACATCTTTTCTCGTTATAACGAGATATTTTCTCTAAAAACGACATCTTTTCTCGTTATAACGAGATCTTTTCTCGTAAAAACTACATATTTTCTCGTTATAACGAGATCTTTTCTCGTAAAAACGACATCTTTTCTCGTTATAACAAGATATTTTCTCTAAAAACGACATCTTTTCTCGTTATAACGAGATCTTTTCTCGTAAAAACGACATTTTTTCCATAGAATCACACTTAATAGTCATAAAGTTTTAACTTTGTTGTTTTTATTTTATTTTATTTTTTAAGTGTAGAACATTGAGTTCACTTGTCTAATTAAGAAAAGCTACTCAAAATTTCTTTTGTCGTGGTTGTTCAAACAGCTTATTTAAAATGAACTGAAACAACACAATTCTTGAATTTTGGGGGGAACAAATTAATAGTTTTATGTTCAATCCATTTAAATTTGCAAAAACAATTATGGTAATTTCATTGAATTGTGTTGAGATGAAGGATTTGTGTGGAACCCAGCATTTTCTACAGTGTATAAACCACCTGTAGAAACACTCTTTTCTTTATTCGCACCAGACACTTTCTTATAAACTTTATGTTACAAAGACTCAATAACATAAAACAAATATTTACTTGTGAATGCATCATAAATCACATTGCACTACCTGCAGGCCCGGATTAAGAATTCAAAGGCCCCTGGGCACAATGTCTTGTAGGGCTCCCTACAAAGCCACACCCCTATAGTTGAGTTAAAAAATAAGATTAATATAATATTTTTTAAATAAAGTTAATCTATAATATTTTGCCCACATGTTTTATATAAATGACATAGTACATATTTATAGTCAACAAAGATTTACCTGATTTTAAAAGCATTTAAAGCACACTTTGATAAAAAAAATAGTATTATAACTAATCAAAATGAATGGATTTTAATATACTTGTTCAAGTTCACTGAAGCAGTACTAAACATTTATAGTTAAGGGTATTTTTAATGTATAACTTCTACAAACTTATAATGCATATGATTTGGATATAACACCTCCTCAGTTCAGTTCTATGAATCTGGGTCCTCCATTAATACACACACTGATTAATGATTCCTACTGTCTCCCTCGTGATGAAGAAGAGTAGGCAAAGAGCACTTGATTATAAAGCTGAAAGTATCCGAAATCACACACACTATACCAGTTCTCTTCTGTCTCTCTCCTCTTCAGGGGCTTTCTCTCTCTCTCTCTCTCTCTCTCTCTCTCTCTCTCTCTGTCTCTCTCTCTCTATGAGGTCGGAGAATATGGGTGAAGCAGGGCGACTAACATTGTAAATACAGATTAATTATATTAGGATGTCGCTAACATTTAACACCAGCTGGAAAATTACTGTGTATAGTATATTTATTATTATTATCCTTATTAAATACCTTGTGACTCATTTTATATATATTATATACTTTATTAAAAATTTTTAAACAAAAACATTTCCTTTCTATTAAAAAATAAATGTATTTCCAATCTGATATGTAATGGGGGAAAAATTACTCCATTATTAATTATTCCAACGAGGTGCGCTATTTGCACTTAGCCTAAATAGACACTCCAAAATCAGCATTTTTCCCCCCCTCGTAGGGGCCCCAAGTGCGCAGGGCCCATGGGCCTGTGCCCATAATGCCCATTGGTTAATCCGGCCCTGACTACCTGCATACTTTACCCTTAAATACCTTTTTTGTACGCATCATTATGTAAAGCACTTGTATAATCTGTCTTAAGCCCTGCTCACACTGAGATTTCAGCCGCGATTTTGTCATCTCAGACAAATTTGGGAAGTCCTAAAAGATTTCTGACATTCTGGGCTAAAATCTGTGGTCTCTGATCATTGGTTTGACAAGTTCACAGACAGCCGCTTTGTGCCTGTTGCGATCAGATTTTTCCTCTGATGAAGTTCTGGCAGTGTCAGAAGATTTCAGGCGCTCCGAATTTGATGACGCGATTCATGCGTCAATTCAAATGACCGCAGGGAAATGTCAAAACAGTTTAGTTTTTTACTTCTTGGTTTTATTATTGAGACACTCTGTGTGCACAATTGCCGCTACTCTGTGTGCTACAATTGCTGTTTACATTTGCTGTGAGGAATCATTTCAGAACGCAAATGCAGATTTATTTACAATTATAGTAAATCAGGCAAGGGTCAACAACAGGAGCAATCGCATACATATAGATAATCCAGAAGCCATCACTGATAAACAGTAGTTAAAACCAGAAAAAGGTAAGATAAGCTAGGAACAAGGCTCGGAGTAGATAAAAAAAAACACAAGAATCAAAGAACATGGCTAGACATAGAAATGAAAATGCTACGTAAAGTTGCAGGTTCATTTTTAACTAACAAAACAAGCAAACAACACTCAGCAATGTGTGTGAGTAAATGTGGTGTATAAATAGTCTGTGTAATGAGTCCTTGAGCAGCTTCAGCTGTGAGTATTTGCAATCAGACCAGATTAGGAACCGGTGTGTGTGAGCGGTGCATGCTGTGATTTGTAGTCCATTTGGTGGCAGAGTTGTAACAATATGTATAGATTACCACTTCAGTAAGTTAGCTTTGTATAGGTTTGTTTATGTTTATTTGTTGCTCTCACATCTAGTGGTTTTGTTCATTTTTATGTTAATGTAGTACTATAAGACACAACACAAAATTGTTAATTTTGTATATTGCTTCAAGTTCAATTTCTTAAAAAGTAAATACAAAAAAATGCCATTTACATATTTTAAGAAAATTCATCACATCATTTGTACCAGTGTATTAGTTGTCAAAATAGTAATGCATAGCAAAACATCACTTATGGTCCTCTGTGATTTTTAAATACTGGGGATATTATTATTGTATACATTCAAGCCCAAAAGTACTTATACCTCTGGCAAATTATGACTTATGATTTTTATTCAACCAGCATTTATTGTTTTTTAGCACAGGTTCTCCCAAAAGTTAGGCAATATGTCATTTATTATTATGGTATTAATTATTTCAGGCTTGACTGTATATATATATATATATATATATATATATATATATATATATATATATATACCTACACACAATTGAAGTCAGAATTATTAGCCCTCCTAAATTATTAGGTCCCTTGTTTTTTTCCCCAATTTCTGTTTTTTTTTTTTTTTTTCATTTAAAGACTTAACTAGGTTAAATAGGTTAACTAGGCAGGTTAGGGTAAATAGGCAAGTTATTGTATAATGATGGTTTGTGCTGTAGATCGAAAAAAATATATAGCTTAAAGGGGCTAATAATTTTGACCTTGAAATGGTTCTTAAAAAAATGTAAAACTGCTTTTATTCTAGCCAAAATAAAACAAATAAGACTTTCTCCACAAGAAAAAATATTATCAGACATACTGTAAAAATGTCCTTGCTCTGTTAAACATAACGGCTAAAACATAATATACGGCTAATAATTCTGACTTCAACTGTGTATATATATGCACACACACACATATATATATATATATTTTATTTTTTTTTGTGTGTGTGTGTATTTCTTTATTTTTATTATTATTTTTAAAACGGCTCCATGTTGTAATCTCAATACTATTAAAGTTACAAGATGTATTGTGTTGATCATTTGTTGTAGCGCTTTCACACAATTAAAATGTTAGCTGATTTGTGCTATTTATGGACAGTTTTTTCAGAATTTCCATTGAAATATAAAATAAAAAAGAAAATTATTATTTAAAAATACATCAATTAAAAACTTAAATATATCACGCAGTGCATCCGGAAAGTATTCATAGCGATTCACTTTGTCCACATTTGTTTATGTTACAGCCTTATTCCAAAATGGATTTAATTCATTTATTTCCTCAAAATTTTACACATAATTCCCCATAATGACAATGTGATTTTTTTAAATTGTTGCAAATTTATTAAAAATAAAACACCTGAAAAATCACATGTACATAAGTATTCACAGCCTTTGGCGTGAAGCTCTAAATTGAGCTCAGGTACATTCTGTTTCCACTGAGCATTCTTGAGATGTTTCAGCAGCTTAATTGGAGTTCACCTGTGGTAAATGCAGTTGATTGGACATGATTTTAAAAGGCATACACCTGTCTATATCAGGTCCCAGGGTTGACAGTGCATGTCAAAGCACAAACCAAGCATGAAGACAAAGTAATTGTCTGTAAACCTTAGAGACAGGACTGTCTCAAGTCACAAGGCTGGGGAAGGTTACAGAACTAATTCTGCTGCTCTGAAAGTTCCAATGAGCACAGTGGCCTCCATCATCTGTAAGTGGAAGATGCTTGCTGGCCATGTGTGTATTTCTTTATTTTTATTATTATTTTTAAAATGGCTCCATGTTGTAATCTCAATACTATTAAAGTTACAAGATGTATTGTGTCGGCCATTTGTTGTAGCGCTTTCACACAATTAAAATGTTAGCTGATTTGTGCTATTTATGGACAGTTTTTGAACTACCACAGAAAACTACCTTTGCAGTCTACATCAAATAAAATAAAGATCATGGCAAATAATAGTTTAATGATTGCAGAATTTAAAGCAGGTTTTATGTGCCAAATGGCTCACAGAACAAAATGGAGCATAATTTTTAAATTGTAAATGTATGCAACTTGTTAAAAAGCCTGATCTCGTTAATAATAAATATAGAATCATCTGATAAAGTCTGTGAATGTAATATTTATAGATTTAAAAAAGGACTGATAAACACTTGCATTTACAAACAGTTTATACAAACATCATTACTGAGATATTCACATTTTTGTGCCTGAGCAATTGTAAGTAATTGAAAGTATGCGCATGATGTTTTGGCAGGACTGCTGTCAGGGACTGTACTCGATTGAGGAAATCATTGGCATTTGAAGAACAGGGCTTTCACCGTGAGCCAGTTTTAAATGATGAGTAGCAGTGGAGAATCTGTGGCTGATGGGAAAGCTGTAGCTATATGGTGACATGAAGGCTGATGCAGTACTGTCATTTTCAGAGGCCCATCCAGATGAAACATTGTGAATAGGATGCATGTAAGTACCTGCCGAATTATAGAGCCAGTGACTCCTACATCGGTCTCCTTTTTTAACTGGGAGAGAAGTGATCAAGGGAAGGTCTAACATGGGTCGCAACCCAGTGTAATTATTAAGGCAAATGCCGCAGTAGGCTCTGTATGCGAGAAAACAGCTTGAAGGGAGTATCTTGCAGCACTGAGGGCTTGAGAAGGCAGTGGGATGAACTGCTTGAGCTGAGGACACTGATGAGGCGATACCGCTCGCTGAAGATCCGAAACATCTGCCTGTGTATAACAAAAAGACTCTCGCTATTAACAGTATCCTCCATTGCTGAGAAATAAATAAATATATATTTTAATTCAACCTTGTAGCTCCATTGCTAAAGATCTGAAACCATTAAAGGGACTGTGCCATGAGTACGACTCTAGAATCCCATCCAACACGACCCTAAAATGCATTGGAGAAGAAGAAGAAGGTGATTTCAGAGATATAGTACCCTTTTTTTTATATTTCTAATAAAATTTGTAAAGGTTTTGCATATTTCATATACAAAATCAATATTTTTTTTATATGTAAAATAACATTCATTACCCGTTTCGTTCCCTGAAGCCTTTGGCAAATGGATTCCTGTCGATCTTCAGTTTTGTTATCTTAAAGATGGAAAAACACAATCAGTTAAACACTTTGGCAGACGAAAAATGGAATATTAATATTCATTCATTCATTTTCCTTCAGCTTAGTCCCTTATTTGTCAAGGGCCGCCACAACGGAATGAACTGCTATTTATTCAAGCATATGTTTTACGCAGCGAATGCCCTTCCAGCCACAATTCAGTACTGGGAACCCATACACTCTCACAATCACACAAACACACACACACACTGGAGAGAAATGCCAACTGATCCAGCCGAGGCTTGAACCAACAACCTTCTTGCTGTAAGGACACATGGCTAACCACTTAGCCACTGTGCCGGCCCAAATACTAATATTATTATTATTAATGTTTTATATTTATATATATATTTTTTTTTTTCTACTTCATAGAAAAACTTGCCCTTTTTAAAGACCTATTATGTTGCACTACTGCAAGGGTATTGGGATTTGTTCTGTTAAATTATATACATATAATTTATCCATTGAAATATAAAATAAAAATGAAAATAATTATTTGAAAATACATCAACTAAAAACTCCAGAAAGTATTCATAGCGCTTCACCTTTTCCACATTTGTTGATGTTACAGCCTTACTCCAAAATGGATTAAATTCATTTATTTCCTCAAAATTCTACACACAATACCCCATAATGACAATGTGAAAAAAAGATTTTTTGAAATTGTTGCAAATTTATTAAAAATAAAAAACCTAAAAAATCACATGTACATAAGTATTCACAGCCTTTGGCGTGAAGCTCTAAATTGAGCTCAGGTACATTCTGTTTCCACTGAGCATTCTTGAGATGTTTCAGCAGCTTAATTGGAGTTCACCTGTGGTAAATTCAGTTGATTGGACATGATTTGAAAAGGCATACACCTGTCTATATCAGGTCCCAGGGTTGACAGTGCATGTCAAAGCACAGACCAAGCATGAAGACAGAGGAATTGTTTGTAAATCTTTGAGACAGGCCTGTCTCGAGTCACAAGGCTGGGGAAGGTTACAGACAAATTATGCTGCTCTGAAAGTCCCAATGAGCACAGTGGCCTCCATCATCTGTAAGTGGAAGATGCTGGCTGGCCATCTAAGTTGAGTGATCAGGGGAGAAGGGACTTAGTCAGGGAGGTGATCAATAACCCGATGGTCACTGTGATCCTCTCTGTGGAGAGAGGAGAACCTTACAGAAGGACAACCATCTGTGCAGCAATCCTCCAATCAGGTCTGTATGGTAGAGTGGCCAGACAGAAGCCACTTCCCGTCTGGAATTTGTCAAAAGGCATCTGAAGGACTCTCAGACCATAAGAAACTAAATTCTCTGGTCTGACAAGACTAAAATTGAACTCTTTAGAGTGATCGCCAGGCGTTATGTTTGGAGAAAACCAGGCACCGCTCATCACCAGGCTAATACCATCCCTACAGTGAAGCATGGTGGTGGCAGCATCATGCTGTGGGGATGTTTTTCAGCAGCAGGAACTGGAAGACTAGTCAGGATAGAGGGAAAGATGAATGCAGCAATGTACAAAGACATCCTGAAGAAAAACCTGCTTCAGAGTGCCCTTGACTTCAGACTGGGGCGACGGTTCATCTTCCAGCAGGACAATGACCCAAAGCACACCGCCAAAATATCAATGGAGTGGCTTCACAACAACTTGGTGAATATCCTTGAGTGGCCGATATCCTTTGCCCCATCAAAAAACTAATTCTAATTAGTTTTTAGTTTTATATAGTTTATATTGGGCGACGCGGTGGCGCAGTAGGTAGTGCTGTCGCCTCACAGCAAGAAGGTCGCTGGGTCGCTGGGCCAGTTGACATTTCTGTGTGCATGTTCTGTTTGCATGTTCTCCCCGCGTTTGCGTGGGTTTCCTCCGGGTGCTCCCGCTTCCCCCACAAGTCCAAAAACATGCGGTACAGGTGAATTGGGTGAGCTAAAAATTGTCTGTAGTGTATGTGTGTGTGAATGAGTGTGTATGGGTGTTTCCCAGTGATGGGTTACAGCTGGAAGAGCATCCACTGCTTAAAACATGTGCTGGGTAAGTTGGTGGTTCATTCCGCTGTGGCGACCCCAGATTAATAAAGGGTCTAAGCCAAAAAGAAAATGAATGAATATAGTTTATATTTCTCACTTATTTTAAACAATCTGTCAAAACAGGCAGACCCTAGCTGTATACAAAAACTCCTTAAAAAAACAAATGTATGCACAACAGACTGTTATATTATTAGTTATGAATATAATTTGGCTTAAGGTTTTATTGAGATGTACTGTTGGTGATGGTGTCGGATGGATGTGTGTTGGATCGACTGGGTATAGCTTTACATTCATTCATTCATTTTCCTTCAGCTTAGTCACTGATTTATCAGAGGTTGCCACAGGGGAATGAACCACCAACTATTCCAGCATATGTTTTACGCAGCTGATGCCCTTCCAGCCGCAACCCAGTACTTGGAAAGGTATAAACAAAGGAAAAGTAAGACCTGTTTAAAATTATTAAAGACCTACAAGAAAATGCTTTAGTAAATTTACGACTTTTTAAGGCCTAAAATATTTTTTTGAAATTTAAGACATTTTAAGACATTTAAAGACTCCGCAGATAGCCTGAAGTTCTGTGTTAAACCTTATAATACTATAATTATAATATTATAGTATTAAACTATATAATACACCAATTAAATCAAAACAAACAACATTTCAAACAACATTATTCATTATAAGGTAAGTTCTAAATTAGACATTTCTAAGTTAGATCCAATTTTGGACGTTGTTGCCATATGACAGTACTTTAAAAAATGTCCCCTATTTTTTTTTTTGTTTACAGCACTTCAAGTTAAAGAGCCCCTATTATGGGTTTTTGAAAATGACCTACCATGTAGTGTGTAATACAACTCTAAGTGAAGTGAAATATCCAGCTAAGGCTTAAATCTGAAAGTGGACAGTGTTTAAAACTATTGATTCATCTATAAAAGAGTCGACTTATAGTGCTTCAAATGAATCATCTTGATAACGAGTCTTTAGCAGTTTCAGTGTGACGTCGATACGAAACCTAAGCCCCCCTCAATTGTTGCACGCAAACTCTTGAAAATTAAAACCTGCGACCCCGCCTACTAACACAGTAGCAAAATAGAAGAAGAAGACAAACAGATCCCAGTTGAATCAAGTTGTGAAGATGCTGTGCTCAGCTGGATATTACTGGAAGTGTGAGGGACAGTTAGTGTCATTTTCTCTACCCAAAGATGAGGCCACCACCATTTGCAAAAATTACCTCAGCATTATAGCCCAGCCTGTGCTGTTCCCATCATTTTTCTGACGCATGTTTCTGCAATCCACACGCTTACAATGGGAGATTCATCGGACTATTGTTGTATGAGACTTTGACAGTGCTCAACAGGAACTTTATAAGTACATAGCTCATGGATCAGATGAAATTACAGGAGTTTTCCGGGATAAATAACAAAATGGGTGGGTGGCTGGAAATGGGTCTACAATATGGGAGTCTCCTGGAAAAATATAGCTCACACATACATTATACACTCTGGCTACTTCAATATTGTTGATATTGGGAACAAATGAGTCACTGAACGAATCATATGGGAGTCGCTGGGATAATTAAGTAAAAATAAATGCATATTATAAGACAATGAAAATGTTTTCTGACCTTGCATGCATATCGGCCTGTTGTTGGAGACCCTTAAAATCAAAATATGACCCTTTTTAATGTATAATAGGGGCTCTTTAAGCCATTCTAAGAAAAGAAAAACAGTCAAATATTTATTTTTATAGGTCTATCATAAGGCATGCGGTAGAGGGTTTTAAGGGCTGCATTTGAGGGTCAAACATCATTTCAGCTTGTTTTATGTTTGAAAAGCTAATTTAATGCTTAGGTCTTTTAAGGACTATATTCTGATACTGTTAATGTACACTGTACACCGTTAATGGATCCTCATGGACACCAACCTTACAATGGTTTTCCAAAAAGTTTCCTTGCTGGTTTTTAAAACAATCCATGCATATTTACGTCAAAAATAAAAGTTACCTGCTGGTTTTGGTACGCTGTGACAGTGGTGAACTGAGTCTCGGGGAAGGAGAATGTAAACACACCATCCGCTGGGAGTGACAGAAGCCTCTTGGTCAGGCATTCAGGAGGACAATGCAGAATAACATGTATCCGTGGCCTGTACTTGTGCATGGACTTCAGGATTATCTGAATATAATCGACACATTTAGCATATTTGTGAAGGGGATTGTTAATTGTATAATATCGTAGACATACTGAAAAAAGGGGACTCACGTGGCCTCTGTCATCCATCTCATTGTTGGTGAGTTTGACGCGATCGAAACTGATCACCTGCCTCATCCAGTTCTCTCCTGAACACGGTGAGTCCGGGTGGACATGCAGATGAGGGGGGATACAGGAGTGATCTGTGTTTCCAGCAATCACCCACTGAGAGCTGTGGTAAACATACCTAACACAGAAGAAAAGTAAAAGTACTTGGATTTACTTCTACTCCTTTCAATTTATTATTTAGCCATTGGAAGCCAGGGTAAACTATACACTGTCAAAAATGCAGGGTTCCACATAATTTATTCATGTTGTCCCAACACAAATCGATTAAGTTAAAGGGCACCTAGGTTACCCCTTTTTCCAGATTGAATATAAGTCTTTTGTGTCCCCAGAATGTGTCTGTAAAGTTTCAGCTCAAAACACCCATCAGATTATTTATTATAGCTTTCACTAGTTTCTATTTTATAGCTCTCAACAGATTTTTGCTGTTTTTGTGTACTGGGCCTTTAAGGCTAGTCCTCCTCGCCCACAGTTTCCACGTGCCTGTCAGCGTGCCTCAGTCTCTGCCCTCGGCTGCCTCAGACAACTGACAGACATAAAGGAAGCAGATCTCACGTAACGCTTGTGAGAAATACTACAGTAAGAACTTTCCCACTGAGTGTTTGATGCATTTGTTGTGGAGTTGCAACGATGAGCCACACACAATGTCGTTGCAAAGTTCATGCACAGACACACACACACATTCAGCGCGCGCATTTAGCTCTGCACTGTCTTTGCACGCAAGTGTTACAGGATACAGGTTAATATCCACTGCTGTATGGATATCTGTTACGTTAATGTACAAAATAAACCTGATTTAACGTCCACAAACCGGGATTGAAGCTTCTTCTTTTATAATTGTTCTTATAATTGTGTGGTGATGAAGTAAATCTGAAGTAAATCACTAATTCATTACAAACATGCACTGTTTTAAAAGATTTTAAACTTGTGAAACTCACTCTTGATCACATTTGATGATGATTGATGATCCTAGCAAACTGAACAGATCTTTTATTTACAGTTGCATGTGCACGTCCTGTCTTGTTGATAGGATTATAAACACAGCTGTCAATCAATTCGGTGGGTGGGGGGACCGCACACCTACGTCAAGTTGCGGTCAAGACCGCTCCAATAGACCAATTACCAACCTACGTCACACGGGTCGCCGGTTGCAGAAAAAGACCGGCTGCAATAGCAAACATGTCCAGTTTTGCGGTAGGATGCCAAATTCCACACTGCTTACAATGCCGACTGCTGACGTGTTTGGCTAAAAGGGAGCTGAATGAAGTGACAACCTAATTATAAATGCTGGACTCTGCAGTTCTCATGTTATATCAGGTAAGTTCACGCAATCCTGAATCATAAACATTACTCGTTTTTGATTGCAGCAATGATTTCGGCCAAACAGTTACATATGGTTAACTGAACTGCTGACACTGAATGCTAAGAATAAAAGATACTAATGATAAAATAATATAAGATAAAATAATAAAATAAGTGAAGTTGGTTTTATATTCAGACATTCATTCAGTGACAACTTGTGACACACTCCCTATATTGTTTACCACGGCACTTTGAGTATTCGATCTGAAATAACCTAGTGTGACTTAAAAACAACATGAACACTGTTTATTTGACTGTGAACAATGTTGTACTTTAATAGTCATTGGCTGCTATATGATTTTGCTATTTAGAGTTTGCAAATAATACGTTTATGAAATTATATTATTAAGGGGAAAGTCTGAATGTGCGAATATAAAACCAACTTTACCTTTATGTGTAAGTTCACATACCCTGGGCCTGCCATAAGTTCAGGTGTAGTTCGCTGTCATGCTGTTTTTGTGCTTGTTGATGATTACCCTGGCCTTGTATAACGTTAGCTCCATCTTTTTTTCCTTGTCTTTGGCTCGGCAGATCCTCGGTTTTTAGCACTACATCCAAACACTTGTAGGCCTTTAACTTCTCTCGTAAAATCCCTTGGAGCTGCAATAAGATTGCATATTTCGGGCTGGATGCTCTGTCATTTCGTTTTATTTAATATCCATTGGGAGGGTGCTATCGCAATTGCACCTGTCAGATGAACGCCGCTCACTTTAACGTTAATTTTGCCGAATCACTGTGCTTATCACTGAGTGACAAGCTGTTATAATATGCTGAAAGCATTATGTAAATAATATATATAATATGTAATCAATCTAACTTATTTCTAAGACAACAACAAACTCTGAACCGCATTGGATGTCATTCCCTCGCTGTAAATGCTAACGCTCAAGTTTTTTTCTGCCACCTCCCTGCGCGCGCATCCTAAATGTTTACAAACATGGATATTGGTCTATTAGTCCACCATTTTTATGTTGTAAATTGAAAAAAAAGGACTGGGTGTGTTTATATCACCCCAATATGATGGTCTATACACTATACCTACACATATGTCTGTCCAAACAACTTGAAAAGTAGATTTTTCACCATAGGTGCCCTTTAATGTAACAAATTTAAGTGGATTGACCATAAAACAATTAAGTGTTCCTATAAAAATAAGAATAGTGGTGTTTCAGCTCATTTTAAATAAGTAGTTCAAAAAAGGAGCAAAAATCTTCTTTTTTGACAACTTTTATTATTATTATTGCTATTTTGGAGATTCCAAAAAAAAATACATATATAACTTAGATAATCTCTCATACACACTGTAAAAAAATCAGCAATTTTACAGTTTATGCAGCTGGGGTGCCGGAAAGAAAACGTCAAATAACGGCTGTTTAATTACAGAAATTAACTGTAAAAAAACACATTAAATTACAGAAATTTACTGTAAAAAAACAGACATTAAATTAC
>CAIGQZ010032675.1:7873770-7919984 GCA_903798205.1 Danio tinwini
ATACATACATACATACATACATACATACATACATACATACATACATAGCCACTGGAACTTTAAAACATTTAAATATGGTCTTTTAGCCCTTTACTGACTTGTGAGCAGCCACAGGTCCTAACTGAGCTCCTTTGTCTTAGCTATGACTGTCCACAAACCAACAGCAGAGAGCTTCTGTTTTTCACTGGTTGAGTTGATTAAAACAGCTGTTCCCTATGAGTCAGGCTAATTAGGATTCTCTAGAACAGCTTGGACTATTTAGAATGGTACAGCACTTTGGATTTTCCCATAGACTATGACAGTTTGCATATATATGAATCATTTTGGACATGCCACTTTTGTTCAAAGGTAAATAAAAGCTGTGAAACATTTCCCCCCCCCCCACATTGATGCCTCTTGTACATCTTTTTATCTTTTGGGAGAAGCCAGTTCCAGTCAAAAAAACTTGCTGGTTGAATAAAAGTAACTTTAGTCAGAATTTGTCAGGGTATGAATACGTTCGGACTAGACTATATATATATATATATATATATATATATATATATATATATACATACAGTTGAAGTCAGAATTATTCGCTCCCCTGAATTATTAGCACCCGTTTATTTTTTTCCCCAATTTTTGTTTAACGGAGAGATTTTTTAAACACATTTCTACACATAATAGTTTTAATAACTCGTCTCTAATAACCGATTTATTTTATCTTTGTCATGATGACAGTAATTAATATTTGACTAGATATTTTCAAGACACTTCTATACAGCTTAAAGTGACATTTAAAGGCTTAACTAGGTTAATTAGGTTAACTAGGCAGGTTAGGGTAATTAGGCAAGTTATTGAATAACGATGGTTTGTTCTGTAGACTATCAAAAAAACTTAGCTTAAAGGGGCTAATAATTTATATGTGTGTGTGTGTGTGTGTGTGTGTGTGTGTGTGTGTGTGTTTATTTCATTAACACAAAAGTGAATCAAAACATGTTGCATATTTTCTGCTGTAAATAAAGGAGAAACAGAAAAAAGTGAAAGTACACACACACACACACACACACACACACACACACACACAAACATAAAGATTGAGTCATCAGTCAGAGTTTAAAACATTTATTTAGTACACTATGTATTGTACCATATACAATTTTTACTCATTTATTGATTTGCAGTATACAAAAACAATAGTCTGCATTCAAAAAACAAAACCATTGTCCACCATTGTCACATTCCTTTCCCCTCTGACATAGATGTTTTACGATTGTTTTATTACTTTGGTACTATTTTCATGGTAAACTGAAAAACTATTTCAGTTAAGATATTACAATACAAAACAATGTATAAATTTCAATAATTGTTAGGGTTTTTATAAAAATGCTAATCAGACATTCATCTTAAAGCACAAATGGCAATTGTTATCAATATCATATCAAAGGCATAGTGCATTACACTATGCCATGTGATACTGTAAACGTAGGCCTTACCATAGTATAAATCATTAAATATCTGTGCCATCTACTTGCCTAAAAAGATCTACTATAGCAGTGTTTCCCAATCCTGTTCCTGGAGGCACACCAACAGTACATATGTGGATGTCTCTCTTATTAAGACACATTAGCTTCAGGTTCTGGAGTCTCTTCTAATGTTCTGATGAGTTGATTCGGGTGTGTTTGATTAGGGAGAGGTTGGAAATGTGTACCGTTGGTGTGCTTTTAGGAACAGAGATGGGAAACACTGCCCTATAGTATAGATTATTTTGTATTTGTATAAGAGTTTCGAAAAGTACCCCATAAACAAAATAAAGTACCAAAATAAAAATAAAAAGCTGTTATAAGCTTGTTGCTTTTTGCTCTTTTTTAAGTAATAAACAGAAAGAGTACTAATATTAAGACATGAAAGATGCTTCAGGTAAAACAAAAACGCAGTATGAAATATGTCATTCATTTAGTAAAAAATGGCAAAAGCTTCAAAAGAAAGAGAAGAGAAAAAAGAGAATGCTTAAACAGACAAGAATCCCAACTACAATTGGCAACATTCCTTTAAAAAATGAAGAATTGGTGAAAACGCATGGGCTTGTTGTGTGTTATAGTGTATCTGCACTAATTGAAAGCAACATGCCACATACCTAATGAAGGACATTCAAGCAAAACTTGCCAAGGAATAGTTAGACATACAGTTGCAATCAGAATTATTCAACCCCCTGATTTATTAGCCCCTGTTTATTTTTTTCCCTATTTCTGTTTAACGGAGAGAAGATTGTTTTTCAACACATTTCTAAACATAATAGTTTTAATAACTCATCTCTAATAACTGATTTATTTTATCTTTGCCATGATGACAGTAAATATTATTTGACTAGATATTTTTCAAGACACTTCTATACAGCTTAAAGTGACATTAGGCTTAACTAGGTTATTTAGGTTACCTAGGCAGGTTAGGCTAATTAGGCAAGTTACTGTATAATGATGGTTTGTTCTGTAGACTATGGAAAAAAAAAATACCTTAAAGGGGGCTAATAATTTTGACCTTAAAATGGGTTTTAAAAATTAAAAACTGCTTTTATTCTAGCCAAAATAAAACAAATAAGACTTTCTCCAGAAGACAAAAATATTATCAGACATACTGTGAAAATTTCCTTGTTCTGTTCAACATCATTTGGGAAATATTTTAAAAAGAAAAAAAATTCAAAGGGGGTTGAATAATTCTGATTGCAACTGTAGTTCACTCCAAAATAAAAATCCTGTCATCATTTCCTCCTCTAACTTCAGGCAAACCTGTTTGAATTTCTTTTTGTTCTGTTGGCCAAATAAAAGGGAGACACGGTGGCTCAGTGGTTAGCACTGTCGCCTCGCAGCAATAAGGTCGCTGATTCGAGTCCTGGTTGGATTAGTTGGCATTTCTGTGTGGAGTTTGCATGTTCTCCCAGTGTTCACATGGGTTTTCTCAGGGTTTTCTCCCACAGTCTAAAGACATGCGCTATAGGTGAATTGGATGAACTAAAATTGACCATAGTGTGTGAATGTGAGAGTGTAAGGGTGTTTCCCAGTACTGGGTTGCGACCGGAAGGGCATCCTCTGCGTAAAATATATGCTCGATAAGTTGTCGGTTCATTCCGCTGTGGTGACCCCTGCTAAATAAGGGACTAAGCTGAAGGAAAATAAATGAATGAACAAATAAAGACATTTTAAAAATGTTGAAAACTGGTAATAATCGACATCAATATTATTTGTTTATTCTACTATGATTGTCAATGGTTACTGGTTTCCAGCATTCTTCAAAATATCTTCTTTTATGTTCAACTAAAAAAAGAAACTTATAAAGGTTTGGAACCACTTGAATATGAGCAAATGATAAGACCTTTTTTATTTTTAGGTAAACCGTCCCTGTAAAATTCTGAGAAATAAAGTGAAAAACACCTTTACATACACTACCGCTCAAAAGTTTGAGATCCGTTTCGTTTTTTTCTAGAAAATTATTCAATTAATAATCATTTTTAAAGAAAATTATTTCGTTCATTAAGGCAGCATTTATTAAATGTAAAAAGAAAAAATGTTAAATTGTTAAATATTTATTAAAATATGTATTACTTATTGTATGTAGTTTCAAATGAAATTAATACTCCAGTCATTATTGCTTTTATTACTATTACCATTACAGTTTTTTCCCAATTGTTTACACACAATTACTTGTACTTCAGACACAATGACTACAACATGTAACTGATGCACCAACCCCCTGAACCAATTCTGCTAAACTGCAAGCACAATTCCTGCTTTACACTCATATTGCAGATTTAAAACACACTTTTTTCAAAACACTACACACAATTCTCTGCATTTGGCACCATTTTCATGCAGAAAATCTCTTGTTTTCACAAAGAACACACTGTCATTCACAATGGTAAAGTCAGTTGTCCTACTTTGCATACAAACTCATCACATAAGTAAACACCCATCACACATAATTGCAATTTAGAAATCAGAGCTCATCTCATATTTTCCATTTCTCAATCCTATTAAGGAATTGTTTTCTGCCTGGGGATGGAAAGTGTATGACTGGAATCCACACTTTTTTGTTTTTTTTACTGTAACTATTCTGTAAATACTTCTGTTGATGGCATATGTAGACCACATTATGTGCAACTTTGTGTAAGTTGGGATGAACACTGTGTACACAGTTTTTTGTGGGACAAATACAGTAAAATATATTTGGTACCGTGTATTTGTGTGTTTTGTATAAAAAATAATATTCTGAAAAATGTTACAATGCACTTTTGTAGGCCTATGTACTGTCTGCAGTAAGTGTAACACTGAAAAAAAAGGCTGACAGTAAGTCATTATGATAAAAGTGGTCATAGTGTTTTACATTAAGCATATCAGTGATCAACTGGTTCTTATAAATGTCTTTTCATGTGAAGGTTTGTGTGTGTCATTTGAAAACAAAACACCATTTTGAGAAGAAATCACATTGTTTTGAATGTAAAGTTAAGGGTTTAGTTAAAAATGTAAAATGTAAAGGGTTTTGCCCAATGTGTGTGTGTTTTGTGATTTATGTGTAGAGTTCTGACAATATGAGACATACTTTCCGTGTAAACAATTGGGAAAACTGTAATAATAATAATAATAATAATAATAATAAACAATAATAATTAATATTAGAGTGATTTCTGAAGGATCATGTGACTCTGAAGACTGGAATAATGAAGCTGAAAATTCATCATTAAAATCACTGGAATAAATGATTGAATTAAATGATAAACTACTTTTTAACAGTTATTTTATAGTACAATAACATTTCACAATTTTGCAATTTGTTCTGTATTTTTGATGAAATAAATGCAGCCTTGGTGAGCAGGAGAAGCTTATTTTAAAACATTTAAAAATCCTACTGACCCCAAACTTCTGACCGGTAGTGTATGTTTATCTGAATGAGCGGAGGAATGATTTCTTTCCAACTCATCACAAACAAAACAAAACATCTCATTATATAAACTCATGGGTGCAAATAAAAAAAGGACCAACAATAAAATAAAAAAGTGCAGGAGTTCAGCAGCTGTGTTAGAGCGGCTTCTTTAGATTACATCTGCATTTTCTTAGCCAGAGCTTCTGCTTCCTGTGAAGAAACAAACATAAGTACTTCGTATCAGTTCAGATCAGACGTTTTACAGAGAGCAGTCTATGAAACAAAGAGATTGTGGCCCTGAGACTAAACAGGAACACCCAAATTAGAGTCCTATGAGTGGACACATAAGGCCAAATCACACAGACATCCAAAAATATCTTTGCTATAACATCTTTGTCATCTTGGCTATAACATGGATAAATTTGGGCTGTCTGTGAAAATCTAATAGACATTTAACAATATTAAAAAAAATAGATGATGATATAGATAATAGATGAAATAATGAATGACTACACATGGGAAGTCTGTCTAATCTGTGTATTTGATTTTTGACTATTGTATCTATTCAATTTTTACTGACAACCCAAATTCAGCCTTCTTTTAGCTAAGACATCTATGTTTGGATGTCTATTATATGTCTGTAAAATTGCTTGGTTGGGAAAAGGCAATCAGCATCAGCCACTTTGCCATTTTTTTTTCCAAATCAGGCCTGTTTCCACTGAGTGGTACGGTACGGGTCACCTTTATCAGGCTTGCATTTCCACTGTCAAAATGGTTAAAAAAAAAGAAAGGAAAAAAAAAAGTTCTGAAAGAGATCAAGCCTCAGCCAGGCAATTTAAAAAGTAACGCAGACGTTACTGAAAAGTAACGTAACGCATTACCTACTAAAAAAGTAACTAAGTAACGCAACTAGTTACTTTTTTGGGGAGTAACTCGATATTGTAATGCATTATTTTCTAAAATATCTCAGTAGGTGCAGAAAATGGTGTTGATAGATGTTATGGCTTGTTTCATATGCAAACAAGTATCTGCATCTGAAAAGGTGTGAACCAAATGGCCTACTCTACTCAAGAGTTGTGACCCAACCAAAGCAATTGGGGTAATCTCCGGGGGGGTCACATGCTTTGTTAAGTACTGTCTCACTTGAAGACCGACGGTTTAGCATAGATGCTGAGGAACTGCACTATTCATTGACTTAAAGGCCGTACTCACACTATGTACAGTTGCCTTGAACCGGGCCAAAGCACGCTTGTCCCCCCTCCCGTCTCCCCCGACGGCCCGCACTCACATTACATTCGGGCCTGGGCGCTCAGCAGTGGAGATTTCTTTAGTTATATCGTTTAAGTCATTTGATATGCGGTGACATGCAGTCTAATATTTCACTGAACAGATCAGCCACTTTTGAGGCTCATAAACAGTCCTCATGCTGCATGAATTAGGAGGTTTGCTGAAGGTGCAGCTGACGTGCAGTGAGGGATTTGCGTCTTTAATAATCTACGACAGTTTGCGTATATTGAGCAGTACGAATGATTAATTAATCCATATGAAACAGTCCTTTAAAAGTCACGTCTCGCTTTCAGTTTCGGGCTTAGGCACGCTTGCACTCACACTGTAAGCGTACCGCGCCTGAGCCCAAGTGAACTGCGCTCAGGCCCACTTCTTCCAACCGGGCCCAAGTGAACCGTGCCTGAACCCAATTCAGAGCACTCACACTTCTCAAATGATCCAGGAAACGGGCCTGGGCACGGTTCGGATAGCATAGTGTGAGTAAGCCCAAAGTCTTTTCCCCTAAGAACATTGGTCAGCTTACTTATTTTATGTATTAGTGTCAGCGAATACATTGGCTAGCCACTCAAGAACGGTTAAGCCAAATATATGTGCATGGCCTATCCATCCAGCACATGTTTTTGTCTTAACTATCTGATGGCAACACGCAAAATTTCTATTTTAGCAACGGTTTCTATTTCTGCAACATTGCAGCATATTGACAGGATATTCTACTATGGCAATGATCACCTCATTTACAGATTATGTGCTTTATTCAGTATTAAATGGTACAAATGTGAGTTTGAATATCATCATATGTGACATTTATTGCCATACTACTTAAAGCAGCAGCAGACAGTTTACCACAGATCTTGAAAATAAAATAAACTGCAGCCAGTTTGAAAGTGAAAGTCAGAACTGTGACTCAAACTTACTCAGACTAATTTAGAATGTGACTTTCGTGTTCATAAATATGTGTAATACATTTATAAATATTTATTCATTCAATTATACCTATTATTTCGGCTGACGTTGACATGAATGGCTGGTATTTAAAGTTTCTGTTGTGAAAACAGAAAAGCATTTGATGCAGACAGACAAATTGCTTGGTGCGGGTTGTTAGGACACCGTGTAAAACAGGAATACACCACGTCTTAATTTGATTTGTGATGACTTTGGCTGGATTAAGACAATCAAAACTCTCTGTTTACATGGTAGCTCTTGGGGGCCTATCATACACCTGGCGCAATCAGGCGCAAGACCTGTTTGTCACAATTTGTTGCTATTTTCAGACGAATGCAAGTTTCCCGCACCTCGTTGTTTAAATAGTAAATTTGTTTGCGCCACATTGTGGACTCATGAGTGTGTCAGTCTAGAAAAGAGGTGTGTTAAGGTGCATTGTTGGCACGTTGCTATTTTTTCAATTCAATTTATCTTTGTTTGTATAGCGCTTTTACAATGTGGATTGTGTCACATAGAATATTATAGGTAATTGAAAGTGTCAGTTCAGTTTTAAGAGTTTAAGTTCAGTTTCGTTCAGGTCAGTGTGGTTTATTATTCACTGCTGAGAGTCCAAACACTGCAGAGTAATCCATCGATGCGCAGCTTTACAAGTCCCAAACCATGCAAGCCAGTGGCAACAGCGGCGAGGAAAAAACTTCACTATTTTGAGGAACTAAACTAGACTGCGCAATTGACCAGCTGAAAGCAGGTCTAAAGTGCAGCACAGAGTGCGTTAGTTGTGTGCCTTAAACACATACACATTGCTTAATACTCACAGGATGTACAGCAATACACAAATATCTTTACAGGTGAAAAATAATTTAAAGAATAAAATATTACAAAAATTATTATTTTCTACATAGATATAAAAACCACTACCTCCATGCCATCTTCATCTCGGGGGGCTTTATTCAGTTTATTCGTGACAATCTGCTTTTGTATAATGTTATTATTATTATTACCATTATTTATTACATGCATATTTATATTTGTTTTAATAAAAACAAGTTTAGATTTGTCCACCTGTCGCATTTTGGACCATATGGGGCATAGGATGTGTGTTTGGATATAACTCAGTTTTTTGACCACACTTCATTATAATCATTCATTCATTTGCTTGAAATTAGAACTGAATTTAGAAATAGTTTTGAAACAAATCTTTGCGCTTAACAAACAAAATTAAATATGTTGGCTAATGGATGTCTTCAGGGCTTGACATTACCTTTTTTGATCACCAGCCAGTGTGGCTAGTAGTTTTCCAACATTACTAGCCACTCGCCATTTTCACTAGCCAATATTTTGTTGTTGGGAAAATTTATTTTATATGCATAAATTTGACTTTGACATGATAAAATTACATGATTTAGATTTTGTGGAATGTCCACGTCTCCTAATTCAACTGACTTTTTGTGTATGTTGTGTATGAGCTTGCTCAGTGAGCATGAGCACAAGGGTCATGGTTTTATAATGTTGTATTACAATTAGTTTTTATTTCACATTACTTTTCAGAGCTCAAAGTATAGACCAATTTATCTCTAACCACACTAAAAATAAATAATTATTTCTTAGCCACAAATTTTAAATAATGTGTCAAAACAAGCAAAATATGGCTGTATACTATACATTTTATTTAAGAAAACATAAAAAAAAACAGTTAACACCAGTTAACTGCACATAAATGCGAAGTTAATATCCTATATCCTGTTTAAATAATGGTTAAAGTGAAAGCAACCGGTGCTGCTTACAAACAGACCAATCTGGAGCTCTTGAAAGCAGCAGGACTGTGGGTGCATGAACAATTTTTTCCTAGTCTATTTGAAAGGGAACCGAATACACCAGTTGCGTTTCTAGGCACGGTTGTTTCAAGCAAGGAAACGGGAGCGTGCACGTGTCGTGCGCATCACATCAGCTGTTGGCGTGAGTGATTATCCTCTCATTCTGTAATCAATCGGCTTTGTTTTGCCCGCACGAACACGATTATATTTGTCAGTCATGCTGCTTCTCGATTCTAAGATCGCATTTGCACGAATATTGGGCCATCCTTATTGTCGAATCCTGCTTTTAGGAAAACAACAATTTAAAATTGATTTCCAACCAGCCAAAGTGGCTAGTGGAGTTGTTTGTCTAACCCGCCAGAGCTGAAATCTACCTGCATTTGGCGGGTTGGCGGGCGTTAGTGTAAAGCCCTGGATGTCTTCAATGGAGTGTGTACAACACTGTTTCCTTATCCGTAAAAAGTAAAGCAAGGGTAAAAGTAAAGTAAAGAGAAAGTAAAGAGGCCAAATGGAGGAGGCTCGTTCTTTATCCTCGCACTGCAGATGGTCTGTTTAACTATTTTCTTGCTAGTGAAATGTTCAGTTTTTCCACAAAGTCCGCCATATAAATAGCAAATATGCCATGACGCAAAGCAACTGACTTTTAAAGGGAATGAAAAGATGAGACTTTGGTTTAATGCATGTTATATATAAAACACACCCAGAACTCATTAAGAGAATAAGCACAACCTTGTTAGACCATGTGCCGCAGCGCAAACTGTAATTTTCCGTCCTTAAATGAGCTAAAATGGATTCGGACATTGCGCCTAGATCATTAAAATAGAGCCCCTTAGAGTATTGTCCTAATCATAATAAAATTTGACTATTTATGTCAATGTAAATGTACTGATTGTGTGTTGGCGTGTTTTGAAGCTCATTTTTGACAATTACAAAAATCAAAACATGCTGAAATGGTGCATAAAAAATCTGGTGATTGTTCAAGTTTGTTGGCATCTGTCTGTATGGTATGAATTGGGATAGTACAGTACATATGAAGTGGGAATAAAGGACCCTTTATGTCTGTCAGAACACCTACCTTTGAACCTGGGGGTGCAGTCAAACCAAGAAACGCGTACACAGCATTGTCCTCCCGGGCAGAGAAAAATGCTTCATAGTTCTAAAACACAGAAGTATCATTTAGAGAGCAGATAGTAAAAGAAAGCATTGCTCAATCTCTTTTTGAGTGGTTTTAAACAATCTAACACAATGTCACAAGGTAAGACTGTTAACAATGTCACAATGTAAGACTGCAGTTAATCTACTATGAGTATTAAAACTGTTTTCAATTTTTAAACTTGAAGATATCATGCTTTTTTTAATAGTTAACCCAGTGTATATGACTATCGTTCACACTTTATTTTAATGGCCCGTTTGTTGAATTTAAGTCACATTGCATCTACATGCCAACTAATTTTTATTAGATTATAAGTAGACTGTTAAGGCTGATTTATACTTCTATGTCAAGCGCACGCGTATGCTACGGCGCAGCCTACGTGTGGACGCATAGCCCCTCGCCGACGTTGACGCGCACCTCTCAAAAAATGTAACGCGTACGTGTAGTGCAAGCTCTGTGATTGGTCGGCTTGGTATCGCAGATGATTGTGTGCGGAGGTGAGAGCCGCGCGCCCGATGCAGCGAGTGTTTACAAGTGAAACAAGTGAAAGTCCTGTGAAGGAGCTCCGGATGGAGACTGTTGTTTTGTGTTTACCTTATGATTAAAGTTGTAGCACGTCTGCCGGTTCCCGCCTCAAAATGAGCGAATTTGAGCCACTTGCACATTAAGGAAGTGTTCAGAAAAAACAAAACACCAGCGAGGAAACTCGACACAGAGGAACATAAACACCTACTGCCAGCTAGCGTTTTGGAAGTGTATTGCAGAGAACAGAAACAGAGCACAGAAGTATAAATGCACGGCTGCGAGCGAGGCTTGCGCCATGGGTCACGCCGATCACTTGACACAGAAGTATAAACCAGGCTTTAGGTTGGGGTTAGGGTTAGTGTAAGTTGACATGTACTTGCAAAGTTTCCTATAGTCAGTTAAATGTCTGTTTAGCAGCAGTATCAACAGATATTAAGCAGACAGTCTACTAATACTCAAATGGGCCATCAAAATAAAGTGTGACTTGACATCTTTTAAATTTTTTAATTGTATCATGGCTCTGTAATGGTGATTAGGTAGTGCTCATTGTTTAAAAGCTTCAAAAAGCAAACAGAATTGTTGTAGAATTGTTGTAGAACTAATTCATATGCTGCAAGTGGGTTAGCTAATGGTAAGTATTTTTACTTCGCTACTTTGAGAACATATTTTAAGTACCTGTACTTTATCGCCAATAATACAAATAATACACCAAGCATGGGCTTGAGGGTGAGTAAATTATGGGGTGATTTCCATTTTTGGGTGAACTGTTCCTTTAAAGAAATATTTTGGGTCAAATGTGTTTCAAAACGAAAACAAGATTATTTTGCTTACCCCATTGGCAGATTATTTTGCTTGTTTTACAGAAAAACTCACTTTAACTCACAAATTATTTCTAAAAACAAGACCATATTTTTGCTTGTCTGGAAAATACTCTGTGAGCTACTACACCAACACATAATATTTCTAACATGTACAAACCCCGCAATATCTCTCTTCATTGAAAATCTGAGGCGGTAAGGGGTTCCCTGTGGCTGGTCGGAAATCATCTGGAACATTCTCTCTCATCCATTTTCTGTTTTCTTCATCAGCTGCAATGTCGCACTCCTCAAAATCAATTTTATTGACTGTCAAGAATCCCATGACATCCTGTTGCTGTTTCTTGATCTGAGGGGAAAAGAAATCACATCAAAATGGATGGAAACGGTTTCTGATGCCCTCAAATTGAGAAGGTATGCATGAAAGACTTATTATTTACATTGCAATATATTATATTTTCCGTCAGTGCTGCATTTTTTATAACAGATATGGAGAGGATTTCTAAAACAGTCTACAATGAGACAGAAAAGATCACTTATTTTTTTTAGCTAATCTTTATAAAGAGAAGCCATGCTCAATTAAAAGTTTACCATTCTTAATTATTGACCTATGGGCTCCTAAGATCCAACTGGCAAATAAAATAAAACAACCCAAGATCAAAAGTCACACATAATCAATATATGTTTGTGATTATTGTGGCCAAGCCCTGTCAAAATGATATGTACTCAGACTTAGAGCTTACTTATCTACTGTACACAAAATAAATATTTGTTAAAATGCACTCTTCATATTTATTTTCAAAATATACTTATTTTATAAGCATATTGATGAACATGTTTTTAGTGGTTTTATTTTTTATGTATGATTTTATTTTACCACATTTTAACACATGTATTTGAATTTAACTGAGTCTGGAGTGAGTAAGATTTGAGTCTTTACTATTGGTGAGAAGTCTGTCATTTGCTTTATTGAACTAAAGCATGCATACAAACTTCATTTTAAGGAAAATGTCTTTAAAGGTGCAGTATGTAAGTTTGACACGCAGTGGTTGAACTAGGTAATGCACACCTGGTTCAAAACACACGCAAGTGCAGGTTGCCAGATTGATGACAGCAACAGCAGTGTGCCTGACTGTCGAACCTTAAGGCTTATTTTAACCGTGTTCTAAATGGCACGTCATAGAAGGAACATTTTCCATATTAAAAGGAGGTTTTGTCCTAACCAACACCTAAAATTTATATTTTAGAAATGGTTTCTATTTTTTGCAGCTGAACAGCAGGATAAACTGACAATGATCACCTCTAGTACACCTCATGTGCTTTATTCAGTGTTAAACGCTAATAATAAGTATGTAATAATTACATGACATTTATTACCATACTACTGAAAGCAGCAGCGGATAGTTTAACTCAGATCTTGAAAATAAAATAAACCTTTTGAAATGTGTACCTTAGTGGAAGCAAACACATATCAGTGATTTAGCATGTACATATAATAATGTTAAATAGGTTTAATATGTATTAATTAAATTATAAAGCTTACCATTTTGTTGAAGTGCAGTAGGTGCACTATTCTGTGCTTCTGAATGGCTGTTTTTAAATTTCTGTCATGTTTTGTCTGGTGCAAACAACCAAATGGCTTATCACTGCAAATCTCATCATGTAGAGTGTTGTTAGGACACAGGGTTACAATGTAACCTGCTCACCTAATATTTACAATCATAATGTTTATATTATTTGCTAATTAATAACCACGTCATGTGGAACTCTAAATCTGAGTCTCATTTCGGAGTCTGCTACTGTCCACCGAAGGTCGCATTTCAGTTACGGACGCATGCATTGAGAGCCTTCCTGACTGAATGAATCAAATACGTGGTTTTCCACCAAGGCAACCCTGAGTGCTGAAATATAATTGGCTAAACTGCTATTGAGGGGGTAAATGACCAAAACAAAAACAGACATTCCGGCACGTAATGCACATTAGCATTGTTTTTCAGATAAACAAGAATCTACACTTAGAATGTTTCTTGTATACCTGCCAACATATTAATTTTTTAAGATACAAAAACTTACATACAGCACCTTTAACTAAGGTAAATAATATGTAATGGCACATGTAATTATAGTGGCTAGTTAATAAAGTTACATTTCTGTTATTCAAAATTTTGCTTTATCTGAAATACTTGTGCATCTGGATGTGGATTATTTAGCAAGTTTGTGATAAAGGTCAAACCATTAAGATAACAAGAGTTTGAGTGTTGCTAATTAAATCATTAAAAAATCACATAAGATAATACTTGATTGAGTTGCCGATTCCTGGTTACTGGTCGCAATGACAAACAAAAGCAATCATCACTGTAAAGAGGTAAAGTCTAGATAATATACACAGCCGGCCAGAAGTGCGATATGCACATCAATATAGCAGCATTTTTATGACACTGTATAACAATAATTAATATTTTTATAGTACTGTGACGGTTGGGTTTAGGGTTAGGGTAGGGGTAGACGTTAAAAAATACAATTTATAGGGTAATCTTATAGATAACATAAATAACACTCAGTACAACTACTGTTTTTACATTACTGTGATGTTTGAGTTTAGGGTCGGGATGGGGGTAGACGTTAATAAAATACAACTAATGGGAAATTGAATAAATAATATAAATAATTCTCATTAACTATTGGCCGCAACAACCCTGTAAAGATGGCTAAAGTTGTGATGATTGCTTCATTATGATTTCTTCTGCCTAAGAATTTCAGTCAATCTAAATGGGTATATCACAGCTCTTATCATCTCAAGTATCAAAACATGATGCTTTAAATGTGCAGTATGTAAGTTTGACACCCAGTGGTTGAACTAGGTATTGCACTCCTGGATCAAAATAGACGCAAACGCGGGATGCCAGATTGAGTACAGGAGCGAGTGAAGCAACGTAAAAGCAACGACACGCGATTGAGGGAATATTTTCCATAATGAAAGGAGTTTTGGTTCTAACCAACACCTCAAATTGATATATTAGAAACGGCTTCTATTTCTCACAGCTCAACAATAGAAACCTATGACAGTGATCACCTCAGGTAAACCTTGTGTGCTTTATTTAGTGCTAAATGCTAACAATGTGAGTTTGAATAGATTCTAAACCTTACCGTTTCGTGAGTAAGTGCTTATTCTGTGCTTCTGAAAGGCTGTATTTACATTTCTGTCGTGTTTCGTCTGGTGCAAACAGCCGAACTGCTCATTACTGCGTATCTCGTCACAAAGCGTGTTTTTAGGACACGTGGTTACAATGTAACCTGCTCACCTAATGTTTACATTCGTAATATTTATATAATTTGCTAATTAATAACCTCATGTGGAACTGAATCGGTCTCATTTTGATGTCTGATACTGTCATTTCGCTCACGGACGCATGCTTTCAGAGTCTTTCTAAATGAATGAATGAAATACGCTGTTTTCCAACAAGACAACCCGAGGTGCTGAATTATAATTGGCTAAACTGGCATTGTGCAGGTTACATTTACCCAAACAAAGACAGCGTTCTGGCACAGAAAAAACATTTTCAAAGCAGAATATCTGACTTCAGCATTGTTTTTCAGTTAAACAAGTACGTTCACTTGGGATGTTTCCTAAATATCTGCACACATATTATGGTATTTTTATGCTTTAGAAGAGTCAAAAATATGCATACAGCACCTTTAAAAGAGCAAATACAGTGTGATGACTTTAGCCTATCATAGTCGTTTAGACTACTTTAAAGGATTTTTTTTCTTTGTTTATGACAGCGAGTAAAAATGAGGAAGTAAAAATGAACGTAGACAAAAACTTTATAAAACTAACATTGATTTATATAATAAAAAACTAAAACTGTATTTTATGACCCCATTAAGGCTGTTAAAAGGTTATTTTAAGATGAATTGATATATTTTGTGGTTACTGCATTTGTAATCCAAACTACTGAAACATAACAACAGCTCAAAAGCAGAATCGAAATTAAACGCCAAAGTATTGGTCCTTATATTTAAATCAATTTTTAACAAATTATAATGTTTGTTTATAATGCAATTTAAATATAACACTTAATCTGCGTCCACCTCTGAAGAAATTGTCCTATTAGTCTATAAAAGAATTAAAGTCAAACAAAGAAATTTTTGATTTTCCCCCCTCCTCATTTAAAAAAAAAAGACAAAAACAAATGCAACTGGTGGCAGGAGCATAAACTAGTCAAGACTGTGTGTCATTCCGATGTTACATAACTCCATAAAAGTATAGAGCACAAGAGTTTTCTGCAACTCACCAAATTAGGAAGAGCTACAGCCAAATCACCTGCAGGAGGAACAGCTCCCTCTAGCGCGGCCATTTTAAGCACACCCAAAAAACTGTTAACTTTCCAACAGTCAGGATGTAGTTAAAACAGACCCACTGAAACCTGTAATTTTCATGTCCTTTTTTATGAACTACCTTGCTGTGTGCAATTATGCATGTTATTTGCATCTCATTGCTGGTGGAGTTGAACAAAAGGGATGTATGCTACTTCCAGCACACCAATGAGGAAGTGGTTACATTAACTGTCAACTTCATCACCATATTTAGACTTTGTACTGAATGTGTTTCTTTGTTAAATTTGCCTGAAAATAAAACTATTTATGTAGCCTGTACAGCGGTAATATTTTCTGTAGGTTTAATTAAATAGTAATAATAATGCTATTAATAATAATAACACAGTATGAAATGTTTTGTCTAATAATAATTTTTCAATCATTTGCATCAAGTTTTCTTGTTAAGCATGCACAACTGTCGACAAATTAGTCTATTATATACGTATTTACTTCAGCATAATTTTTTTAATCTGACATAGGTCAGCAACGATCAATCAGTACAATAAAATGCTTAATATTACAAGAGTATACAATAAAATACTTAATATTACAAGATTATGGACCAGTCACATTGATAAATGTTGCCATTACTGTGGTAACATTATGGTGGCTGTTGCTACTTTGTAACTGGTTGCAGTCGCGTGTTGCCATCACGGTGCTCATCTGAAGTTCTTACCGATGTTGATCCAGAGGATGATGCGATGTAAACTTTAATCACCATATTCACAAATTCCAGAGCTTCACAGGAATGCAAACAAACACTAGGCTAGAAAATAGGCGTTTACTGTTGAACACCGGTGTTAAAATCCCATTTACTCTGCTTGTCTCGGTGAGAATCTGAACATTCCAGTCAACAGTCTGTATCGCCCCCAATTCTCTTTCTTTTACCCCTCCTAGTTCTCCGCCTCTTCAGCAAACATGCCTCGCAAAAATGCTTCTGCTTTATCAGAAACATTTGATCTAAGTTAAATGGCGTGTTTTCAGAGTACAATGAAAACTGGATAGCAATATTAGGATAGATTATTGAAATAAAAAACGTTAGAAAGTGATCAATTTGCAGATATGATTAGGCTATATGCATCTTTTCCTCCATTTTAGCTTATGTTATGATATTATTGTCGTTTTAGACACCCGTAGAATGGTGTTTCAGTGGAAAAAGCACATTTAGCACTTTTTGTTTCGTGTTTTTTAGGTCCTGTGAAACCATGAACTGTGACGCGCATGTATGAACTGCGCGGCAGTTTACATCAAAATAAAGTTGTGTTGCTCCACTAATTTATGTGCACTAGTGCTACTTTGTTAAAAGGGCAAATTGTGCAGCAGTCTGCTCTGCTCACGAGGGACAGAAGTGCGGGTTCTCCCTCTTTTGTCCCGTCATCTGCAGGCTGGAAACAAACCCTAACCCGATTCAATTCGAAGGCGCCATTTTGAACACAGAACTCGAACAATAAATCACCCTGTACACAAACGACAAAACTGTTACGAAATTGGGCTCGCCTAATATTTTTCCTCGTCTGCGTTAACTATTGAAATATTAGACTCAAGTCTTCATATTTTAGGATTAAGGATTCATATTTTTAGTCGACCTTGTTGTACTGTCGACATTTATCAGCGATACCGGCTTAGATCTTCTTCATGCTTCGCTCTCACTTCTCAACGCTGATTAGTCTAAACAGACGTCAATCACGCGTAGCCACTCCCCTTATCCCATTCAGTCTCTTCGCTGTAATGTTCCTCTGTGTTTACTACTGTATTTAGTGAGTCGAACTGCGCACGTATATGCAGAGATCTCTTCCAAAGCAGCTGCTTTCATAGTGTTTTAAGAAAAAAATCCGTTCAGGAATCCAACATGCCTAAAAGAAAGGTACGTATCCTTTTGCTCGCGCGCACACACTCCTACACCAGGGAGGCGTTGTTCGGTATTGATAGCCATTTTTGTGGTTTATTTATTCGTTGCATTGCGAAATATATATCTGCACAGCTTAAATATATTTATCACTAAAATCCGAGCCGCACACGGTTTAATTTTGCGCAGAACGAACAATGGCGGGCTAAAGTTTGTTTTGCTGCCTTTCTTGCTCCTCGAGTCAACCATGCTGTGCAAGAAGAAACTCTTAAAAATGTATTCACGAAATATCCACATATGTTAAATATGACTTGTTAAATGCTAACGAATCCACTAACCGTGAACACGTCGATATCGACGGTAACAATGTAATAATTATTTTATAGTCTTTGTTCTTGTGAGCAGATGGCAGTAATGGCGCTTAAGTACCGAA
Source organism: Danio tinwini (assembly GCA_903798205.1). Classification (NCBI taxonomy): domain Eukaryota; kingdom Metazoa; phylum Chordata; class Actinopteri; order Cypriniformes; family Danionidae; genus Danio; species Danio tinwini. The sequence continues at coordinate 7,891,856 of CAIGQZ010032675.1, forward strand.
AGATGGCGCTGCCGTGAGCTCCTCCTCAGGTCACATATAGGGGTTGGTTGCGCTATTAATAAGGGATGGTTGAGCTGAACTGATCTCAGTTGATTTTAATTACACACGTCACACGATTTCTTTTAGGCTTTACATTTAAAAGGTGAATTAATGCACGCGTTTTGAATAAAATGTTTAAATGAATTGATTTTAACTTTTTGTTTGTTTTTATTCACAGAGAGCCGATGGAGAAGCAAAGGATGAGGTGAAATATGTTCATGTTAAAACTTAATCACGTGATAATTCTGTAGTTTGATTGTTATTTATAGTGGTGTGTGCATATTTCACTGATATGTGTACTCTTTTCAGCCTCAGAGGAGATCTGCTCGGTTATCAGCAGTACGTATATATCCCAGTTATTCTTTAGCATCTGTGTGTGTGTGTGTGTGTGTGTGGTTGTGTGTGTGTGTCCGTTTATAAATGCTTTACTACAGAGCTTTAGGCCTGTCTGTGGTCAGATTTACTGTCAGTGATCACCGTATTAGAGAAGATTTGACATTCAACACAAAGCCAATAAAGTGACAGATCTACTTATTTATGTAGATCCAATAGAAAATCTGGAATTTCCTGCTAAAACCAAAAGAAATATTTATATCCACTTTATGTTAAGTGTGTTTAACATACAAACATTTAAAATAAATCATTTGATGCACAGTATATACATAGTACATATATGTATTATAAGTGAAGTGTCTATTTGCACTAAAATCAAATAGGCTGCCCTGCTGGCCAAGGTTAATTATACACCTATGCTTGATTGATACAATCCAAATGACAAAAAAAGCACCAGTTTGACTACAGCTGGAGGCAGTAAGTGTGCAATGAGCATAAAGGTGCATGTTGATAGCCTTTAATGAATCCAACCTATGCTGAAAAGCGTTTCTTTTTTTTCCACCACATGACATATTGGAAAGACATTTTTTTTTAAATTAAAATGAATACAATACTCGAAAAGTGTAAATAAAATGCTTAATGAGTACAAAGAAGAAAGTACTTTACATCAAACGCCTCAAACTCAATTCCTGCACAGTTTTGCTCCAAACCTCAAGAGTCATGAGCACCTTCATTAGCTGGATCAGCTGTGTTTGATCAGGGTTGGGGCAAAACTGTGCAGAGCTGCGGCCCTACAGGAATTGAGTTTGAGCTTATACTTTACATACTGTAAATAGAATCTGTTGCTCTTTGCATAGTTTTCACACAGTGTAAAATGCATATTGCTAAACAAGTAATGCTGCATTCATTTTGTGTTTACAGTATCTTACTGGTATTTGTTCTTATAGAATCTATCACTATTAAAAATGTATTCAAACAATAATTCAATAATAATATCTTGACCCTACTCATTAACCAACTATCAAACCTACCAACACCACCAAACTTTTGCCTACTGTTACTTTCATCATAATCTAAAAAAGTGTTTTGCAATACAACAACATAAGCAAAGTGGGTATACTATATTGTTTACAATTTCTTTCTTTTAACAGAAGCACATAGTAGTTATATAGACTTTATGTAATCTTTATACAAAGCGGCATCTAATATCTCACTAAAATTAATTTTAGCAAAGGGTATCATACCATAATCACAACATATCACCTTGGAATTATTAGGTTCTATCTGCGTTCTGAATGATTTTGAGATATTGAGCTTTAAGGTTTTTGCATTTCATAGCAAACAGTATGTGTAACATTTGTTTTTTAAATAAAAAGTCTTAAAATGTAAACAACTTCTAAAAAAACATCACATTACAATGTAAATAAGTTGTCAAATAATAAGAATATGTCAATAACTCAATTTTGACAGAAATGTGAGATAGAATCTTATAATTCTAAGGTGACGATATGTTAAAACTATGTTGTGTATACATACATATATACATACATACAGCGCTAAATTAATATTTTCTATAGGATGCTTTACAATATTATATTTGTGCACATACAATAAAATAGTCAGTACTGAAGCCAAACCTGGGGCTTATCTAAGAAAACTTACACAACTTACAATAATGGTTCAAAAATTAGTAGCTCAAATTTATATGTAATAAAAAATATTTTTATTAATTAATATTTTATTTTTGTAGTATTACAAAAAAATTATATCATTTTGTTAATGTTGTAGTTTGTAAATTATTTTTGCAATATTTTGCATGAATTTAAATGTATTACAATTCCATTTCAAAAGATGTTCTGTGACTAAAATATTATTTTAATAAATATATGTTTAATAAATCTGTTTTGTTCAAACGCAAATAGAAAAAAATGCAATTTAAAAAAAATATTTTTTGCCTATATTTACTGAGAAATGGATAAAAATATACATTTTTTAAATGGGGTGAGCTCAATAATGCTGAGTACTGTATATATACAATTATAAAATATATATAAAATTATATATAAATTATATCTAAAAATATTGCAACAGGATTTTTATTTAATTATTGTTGTTTTATTACTATTAAGAAAAAAAATAGTAGAAGTAGTAATGGAACGTAATGAAAAAGTTTATTAATCCCTTTTTGTTTACATTTTATATTTTCCTGTGAACAATATCTGGTTACACTTTTATACATGCTTTTTTTTTACTTATTTATTTATAGAGACCAGCTCCTGCGAAGGCTGAACCCAAATCAAAAAAGACAGCTAAGGTAAATAATGTCACACAACTAACAAACAAAAAAATAAAACCGTAACATTATAATGCTATCATGAATTTATACACTATATGCGATGCAAATGTTCTTTTGTGGATTCCGTTAACATGATATGCTGCTAATTAATCACTTCTTCTGTAGAAAGACAAAGCTGTTAAAAAGGAGGATAAAAAGACCAAGGTGAAGGCCAAGGAGACCTCAGAGTCTGCAGCCAATGAGGAAAACCATTCAGAGAATGGAGACGCCAAGACCAATGCGGTGTGTAAAGGAAACATGCACATATCACAGCACATCAGAAAAATAAATAGAATAAATACTCTGTTTAATGATATTATTTTATTTTTTTTAAATTAAAAGCAATAGTGGTTGTTACACTATTTTAAATAAAATACAAAGACATTTTAACAGTATAGTTTACCCAAAAATTACAATTCTGCCATTATTTACAAATCCTTCACTTGTTCAAAACTCTATTGAGTTTCTTTCTTCAAAACAAGATATTTTGAAGAATGCTGATAGCAGGCAACCATTAACTTCAATAGTATATATTTTTTTCCCTATAAGTTGATTGTTGCCAGCAACCAACATTTTTCAAAATATCTTCTTTTGTGGAAGAAACTCATATAGGTTAAAGACCACATGAGAGAGAATAAATTAGGTAATTTTCTTCTTTGGTTAAACTTTTCCCTTAAGGCCACAGTATACTTCAAACTAAATCAGACAAACTCCAACCAAAGCGAAGCTCTTTTTGAGTTCATTTCAGCAGTTCAAAACAGCTCCTAAACACCTTGAGCTACCATTGGTCCATGAACTTTACACAATCAGTGTCCTGGAGCTTCGCCGCCTTTGGCATTCGATGTTCAATTTCTTCCACTGATTCATTTCTCATTCAAGGGGGTCAGACGGGAAAGCAACAATACTAGCCACATGAACACACTGGAGGGTTGAGTAGCAGATATATCTGTACCAGTAAGTTCGCTTGCAGAGAGATTTTAAAGACTCGGAGACGGTCAAAAACTGGACGAGAAGCCCACCTCGTCTTGCCATATCTTTATTATGGGTTTGCGCACACTGGTGATGCCATTGAGTATGTCTGCGGCAAATAGAAAACAAAATATAAGGTGTGTTTATGAAAACATGTTTATGAAACTGTTCTTCTCTCTCAGCCTCCATCGTCGTGTTTAGGGCTACATATGAGCAGCGCGACACATTTACAACTCCACTTACTGCAGCACTGGGGTGTTGGAGCGTTTCAAAACAGTATACAGTCACTCAGCCTTTTCTAATTTCTATATTCCCCTTAAACAAAGAACAAAACATAGTTTGAAGTATACCAGGGCCTTTGAGGCACATGCAAAAGTCAATACTGTTATATTACACTGTTACATTCTTATTTCTTTCAATCTTTCCTCAGGTTGCAAAGACTAACAAAGAAGCGAAGGAAGCAAAGTCCGAGTAGCACTATTGCCCTCTCATCAACTCTGTCATTGCAACTCCTCATCACTCCCTAGTATCGTGTCATTGTCCAACCTCCAAGGCATATTGTTAACAGAGAAATATTTTTATCAATGGTTTTATAAGTATCCGTACAGATTTTTAGCACAAACCGAAGCTAAATACTGAGCACCTTGTAGATTTGCGGTGATTGCTTCTGCGAGAATGCCACTCTAAAAGTATTTTTAAATGCCACTTGTTGATAACTTATTTGGTCTAGAAGAAAAACAAATCATACCTCCCTCTAGAGCTTTGAGTGTCTTCTTGAACTGTTTCCACATGCATTCTTCTTCCTCACTCGTTTAAAGGTTTTTCAAGCGATTATATACATGGTCGGGAGAAATTGATCTTTTTGACCTCATGTATATTTTCCTTGCTATTTAGTAATTTGTCCTAGAGTTAGCGTAGTGTTCATGATAGAAATGACATAGAAACAAACATAACCTTCAAGCAGATATTTGACAGAGCTGATGTATTTCACTCTACCCTGCAAAAAAAAAGAAAGAAAATGATGGCAGCTTACTGAAGATCATGATGTTTTCATGCAAATTGTAATTTTTTTACCATGTGAGTCTGACATTTTTTGAAGTCTGCAGGTTGTTATGTACATTATCTGATGTCGCAATGTCTGCTAATAAAGAAAACGGTGGATTTTTCCTCACTTTTGCCTCACATTTTTTTTCTTCAGTGATGATAAAAGAATTTAAAGGATCTACACTCTCAGAAATAAAGGTACACGAGTTGTCACTGGGGTTGTACCTTTTCAAAAGGTACAAATTTGTACCTAAAAGGTCCATAATATTACCTCAAGGATACATATTGGTACTTAAAAAGTACAAGTGTTCCTCGTAAAATTTTATAGGTACTAATATATACTTCTGAGGTACCAATATGGACTTTTCAAGTACAAATGTGTACCATTGGAAAAGGTACCACCCCAGTGACAGCTCTTGTACCTTTATTTCTGAGAGTGTAAAGTACAGTACTTTGTCACTCAAAATGGTAGACTTGTATATATCTCACACTCTGAACAATATAAAGAGACTATAATTGATTATTAATCTGGAAGTGGGCCAACACGGTGGCTCAGTGGATAGCACTGTCGCCTTGCAGCAAGACGGTCGCTGACTCGAGCTCCGGCTGGGCCATTTCTGTGTGGAGTTTGCATGTTCTTCCTGTGTTTGCAGGAGTTCCCCCACAGTCAAAAGACATGTGCTATAGGTTAATTGAATAAACTAAATTGGCTGTAGCATATGTGTGTGAATGAGTGTGTAGGGGTGTTTCCCAGTACTAGGTTGCAGCTGAAAGGACATCTGCTGTGTAAAGCATATGCTGGATAAGTTGGTGGTTCATTCCGCTATGGCGATCCCAGATTAATAAAGGGACTAAGCTGAAGGAAAATGAATGAATAATCTGGAAGTCCTTGTTGACCTTGGAGTCTGTCAGGGGATCAGTGGTGGTTCTAGAGCACAGTAACTGGGGGAGGGGCAGACAGGGGTCACACGTTAGCATTATCCTACATTCAGAATTATTTCATGTCTTCATTGTCATTTATTTCATATATCACTATGATTCTAGAAGTAAGCTAGTACACGTTACTTGGTCTACATTCTAATAAAAAAAATCAATTTAGCAAGCCAGTAGAACAAGCGGTTAAATTAGTAACACTATTATTATTAAAATAATTTTAATAGCTCCTTTCTTTAAGTTTGCATAATCATGATTACTTCAAGGTGGCATGGTGGCTCAGTGGTTGGCACTTTCGTCTTACAGCAAGAAGGTCACTGCTTAGAGGCTCGTCTGGGCCAGTTGGCATTTCTGTGTGGAGTCTGCATGTTCTCCCAGTGCTTGCGTGGATTCCCTCTGGGTGCTCTGGTTTCCCCCACAGTCCAAAGACATGCGCTATAGGTAAATTGAATGAACTAAATTGGTCGAATGAGGGTGTATGAATGTTTCCCAGTACTGGGTTGTGGCTGGAAGGGCATTCGCTGCATAAAACATATGTATAAGTTGGCAGTTTATTCTGTTGTGGCGACCTCTGAAATAGAGACTAATGGCCCGTTTCCACTGAGTGGTACAGTATGGTTCGGTACACTTTTATGGCCGTTTCCACTGTCATAAGGTGTACCGAACCGTACCCCTTTTTTTGGCACCCTTTCGAAAGGATACAAAACACGAGAAAGGGTACCAAAAGGCGGAGCTAGATGTGCAGCTGACGCTATTGGTTTACAGAGATACGTCACGAGCTCACGCAACAAGCCAGAATGAAAACAAGGAAGCCGCCATGTTTTCATACACAGCCGAGAGACTATATATCCATATAATCACATATAATAACGAGCCCTGTTCGATCTGGGCTCAAACAAACCTTGTTGTCATCTTGATGAACAGCCACAAAGCCAAAAGAAAGAGCAGATTTTACCCTGTGTCCTGTAGTTTTATACAAGCCAGTCTGAAGCCCGAGCAGTTTTGCTTCTTGCTTGCGCTCGCCGGGCGTCTATATTTGAAATCACAAACTTCTTGAGCTGATGATAATAACGTGCGCTTGATTATTGATGTGCTTTTGAAACCTGATCCTGTAAGAAACTAACAAACGCGAGAGTGACAGGCAAAAAAACAACAAAGGAGAAGCCGGGAAAAAAGGAGCACAATATTTTTTTCAGCAAACGTGAACAATCTGCCATGTTTAACTATTATCATCACCTTTTGGGCTATTATGAACTCGGAATGATGGAATTACTTTCTAACAAGAGGCTACACGTGCTGCTGAAGATTAAAGACACATTAAATCATGAGAGGTTTACTGACTAAATATCAGGAATATAAGGACTAAATGTATCCGAGACTGCAATGGTCTGTACACTATGTGTTTATATATGTTGCAGTTATTTATTTATTTTATATAATTGCAGATGTTACAGTACGCTATTTCGCACTGTCAGTGATCTGCAGTTATAATCAACTCATGGTTATAGAAAAGTTAGTAATAAACATTTATACAGAAGTATTTATGTGTGTAAAGCATCTGTTTTGTGAGAAGGGCTTCTCATATGATATGTGAGTGACCCGTACAGATTTACTTTAGACATTTTCTCGAGCGAAAATGACGTCGACTGCAACTTTCTGTTGTACACCACGCCTGAGCCATAAGCTAAAGGAAAATAAATGAATGGTTACTTCATGTTCAATCTTAAAATCAAAGATCACAATCCATTCTAACGAGGAAACAAAACTATTCTATGTAGTTTCAGAAAAGCAGCTAATTCGTACAAATTAATACGATTTCATTTGTATGAAAATGTGCGATTTTTAAAAGGCGTTCCTCCAAACCTCATTGGTCGATGAGCAAATCATACTAAAATGTACAAACGAGACACTACTCATTAATATGAATTAATCACTATATCAAAAAGTTTGGAATTGCAATGAGATTCCATTTAATTTAAACCTTAATTAACCAACGTCTAACATAAGCAGACAACTGGAGAGTTTAAATGGATAGTTCACCTTGAGGCCATCAACTTGGCAAATGACAATGGAATAAAGCTGCGGTCACACTGCACTTTTCTCCCCATATGGCTCGTTTCCACTGACTGGTACGGTAGGGGTCGGTATGCTTTTATGGCCGTTTCCACTGTCAAAAGGCGTACCGAACCGTACCATGCCACTGCGTCAATCGCTTGCATATGGTCCGGTGCATCCTTCATGTGGTCGCATAGCCCTCGCTGTGGCTTACGGTGACGCTGACGCACACCTCTCAAAACTGTAACTACACGTCACAACAACGCGTAGCATAAGCACTGTGATTGGTCGGATTGGTAGCTGTGATGAGTGTGGGTAGTGCTAATAGCCGCAAGCCTGATGGAGCAAGTCTTTACAAGTGTCGAGTCCTGTGAAGGAGCTCCAGATGGAAACTTTTATTTTGTTTTTACCTTATGATTAAAGTTGTTGCACATCTGCCGGTTCCCGCCTCTGAATAAGCAAATTTCAGCTACTTGTACATTAAAAAACCTACTGCCATCTAGCATTTCGGAAGTGTTATTGCAGAGCAACACAAACAGCATGTAGAAGTATAAATGCATGACTACATGCAAAAGGCAGGCGCAGTGGATCAATGCAGAAGTGTAAACCAGCCTTAACATTTGAGCGCTGTTGAGCACCTATGTACTTAAACACCACTGATTGGCCATTGTGTTCTACCCGGCTGTGTATTTTCTCTCTGTTAATAGCAGTAAAGGGTGGTGAACTGATGACCTTTATGAACAATCACAGTCATTTCCTTTATGAGTGCTCTAACTTTAGCGAGGAATGGGCATTTTTTCAAATTTCAGTACTGATTGGTACTCAAAAGTCAATACTTTTGACAACCCTGTACTGTACTGTACCAAACTGTACCACTCAGTGGAAACAAGCCTTACCAAATCACACATTCCAAACAAAAACTGAAAAATTTAGCATTTAGAATAAAATGTTTAATTAATTACACATTTTAAACTGAAAAGCTATAGAGAATCTCTTATTTTGGATGTAAAATTAGGTGGTTTTTTTATCATTTAAAGCTAAAGTAGATTTTGTAGTTCAAATATAAAAAAAATCTTAAATCAAGAAGCATTTTCTTGACAGGCAAAAATATAATTCTTGTTTTAAGAAATAAAATGCTAATAATTATATAATATTATGCTGAGTTTCTCCTTAAAGCAAGCAAAATAATCTGCCAATGAGGTAAGCAAAATATTCTTGATTTTCTTTTTGACATAAGATTATTTTGCTTACCCCATTGCCAGATTATTTCATCCCACAAACATCACAAATATAATGGAAAACTAGTATGGCCATGTTACAACACAGTGTTTAAAATTTCTGGGCATACTGATTATCCTAAATGAGGTAAAAAGCTAAATATCAAAATACGCTGATGTATCAAGCCATAGACTATAAAACGTAAGCAGATGTAAAGCAGTGTTAAAAACAATGAGACAGTTGTTCTACAGATGGATTAAAGTAGCAGAAGTTTCCTGAATACCAAAGCCCAACCCTTTCAAATGAACTATAATGTACATAACCAATGTCCAAGGTCCACTGTGATAAGAACACTTCACCTAATGTAAAAAACCACCTAGTAGGCATCTGATTACGGACGATTGAGTGTTTGCCTGAAGCAATGACATCAAAGTTGGGGTTTAGAGGAACTGGTGAACATGGCTGTTTATGTATTTGGCTGACAGTATTAGCTTTCCAGTGCTGCTTCCAACTGTCAGCTGCTGCTGCCACCTTTTTTTACTGGACTGCAGATGTTGGTTTTAGTTACTTCGACAGAGTATCTAATGAAACGGTGATCAGTATGTGTGAATGTGGTAGGTTTGGAATAAACTCACCATTGATGTCTGCTTCTGGGTTAATGGTGCTTCCAAATTCAGATCCTCTGGCATGCTCGAAAAACACTACTTTCAGCGCAAGTCACCAGCCATGGATTGCCCTGATAAAAACTGGAAAATGTTCCTACAGAAAGAAGATCAATGCGGCCCAGCAAGAAGGAGCCTCTGCTGTGGTTATTTACAACAAGGACGGAACAGGCAATGACAATATACTAATGATGTATTCAGGTATGAAATTTTCTTTACTTGACAAAACAAGTCAGTTTGTTTCAAATCAACTTTAGAAATAAATCGAGTTTCTGGAGTTCCTTAATACCACACAGCAGCTTTTTGTGACAATTAAACATTTCCACAATGAGGTAATATAAAGGCTAAACAGTTTGAGGTGTCTTTCTCAATTGTGTTGTAAAATGTCTAAGGCAATTACGTTCTCTCACAAAACACATGTTAGCAAAACTGAACTGTCGCCATTGTTGTAAAGAACGGAACCCGAGAGATTACCCATTAGCTAAAAAAATTCAAAATGCATCCAATCCAAACCTTACTTAGGACACAAATTCTTAAAGTGAGAAACAGAGTGATTTTTTCAAGTCAATGCTGGTGTCATCATTTTTAGGCGCCAGAATACTACTATTTCCCTCATGAATTATACAGTGCATCTGGAAAGTATTCATAACGCTTCACTTTTTCCACATTTTTTATGTTACAGCCTTATTCCAAAATGGATTAAATTAATTTATTTCCTCTAAAATTCTATACACAATACCCCATAATGACAATGTGAAAAAAGATTTTTTTAAATTGTTGCAAATTTTAAAATAAAAAACTGAAAAATCACATGTACATGAGTTTTCACGGTCTTTGCTTAATACTATGTTGATGCATCTTTGGCAGCAATTACAGCCTCAAGTCTTTTTGAAAATGATGCCACAAGTTTGGCACACCTGTCTTTGGGAATTTTTGCCCATTCCTCTTTGCAGTACCTCTCAAGCTCTATCAGGTTGGGTGGGAAGTGATGGTGTACAGCCATTTTCAGATCAACCCAGAGATCTCTTAAATAGGATTTAGGTCTGGGCTCTGGCTGGGCCACTCAAGTACATACACCAAGTTGTTGCGAAGCCACCCTATTGATATTTTGGCGGTGTGCTTGGGTCATTGTTCTGCTGAAAGATGAACCGTTGCCCCAGTCTGAGGTCAAGAGCACTCTGAAGCAGGTTTTCATTTAGGATGTCTCTGTACATTGCTGCATTCATCTTTCGCTCTATTCTGACTAGTCTTCCAGTTCCTGCTGCTGAAAAACATCCCCACAGCATGATGCTGCCACCACCATGCTTCACTGTAGGGATGGTATTAGCTTGGTGATGAGCGGTGCCTGGTTTTCTCCAAAAGTAACACCTGGAATTCACTCCAAAGAGTAAAATTTTTGTCTCATTAGACCAGAGAATTTAGATTCTTATGGTCTGAGAGTCCTTCAGATGCTTTTTGGCAAATTCCAGGCGGGGAGTGGCTTCTGTCTGGCCACTCTACCATACAGGCCTGATGGATGGATTGCTGCACAGATGGTTGTCCTTCTGTAAGGTTCTTCTCTCTCCACAGAAGAATGCTAGAGCTCAGACAGAGTGACCATCGGGTTATTGATCACCTCCCTGAGTAAAGCCCTTGTCACTCAGCTTAGATGGCCGGCCAGCTCTAGAAAGAGTCCTGGTGGTTCCAAACATCTTCCACTTATGAATGATGGAGGCCACTGTGCTCATTGGAAATGTCAGAGCAGCAGAGATTTTTCTGTAACCTTCCCTAGCCTTGTACTTCGAGACACAACCCTGCACTGTCAACCCTGGGACCTTATATAGACAGGTGTATGCCTTTTCAAATCATGTCCAATCAAATGAATTTACCACAGGTGAACTCCAATTAAGCTGCTGAAACATCCCAAGAATGATCAGTGGAAACAGAATGTACCTGAGCTCAATTTAGAGCTTCACGGCAAAGGCTGTGAATTGTCATGCACTTGTGATTCTTCAGGTTTTTTTATTTTTAAATAAATTTGCAACAATTTAAAATAACTTTTTTCACATTGCCATTATGGGGTATTGTGTGTAGAATTTTGAGGAAATAAATAAATTTAATCTGTTTTAGAATAAAGCTGTAACAACAAAAAAATTGGAAGAAGTTATGAATACTTTACGGATGCACTGTTTGTACAGCCAAGCCCGAAATTATTTATAGCCCTGGAAAATTCTGACTTAAAAGTTGTAGCTCAAATGAAAATAAAAGCTGAGAATTTTTTTTCCCCACAATGATGCCTCTTGTCCATTGTCTTATTACCTTTTGTGAGAATACAGTACTGTGTCATTTGCGGTCAAAAAGAAAATTGCTGGTTGAATAAAAGTAATTTTAAGTAAGAATTTATAGGTTGGTTTGGGCTTGACTGTATGCTCTTCACACTAAGAAAAATAAACATTCTTTGGGGAACCAAAAATGGTTTATTTATGGAATCGCTGTAAAAAAAAATCATCTTTATTTACAAGACTGTAAGGGATAATGACTAGGACTCTAAATTTAAACATTTATTTGTGTTTTAGTCCTTCACCTCCACAAAACTAGACTTGGTTACTTAGAAATTTGTGTTTGAAAACTAATTACAAATGACATAACAAAACATTAGTTAACATTTTCTAGATTTATTTTAGAATACGTTGTCATCAAATTTCTCACATTGATTTGGTCTAAAATACACTAAGAAAGACAATCTATTCCATTCGGTGCTATAAACAACAAATGCATTGTCAAATTATTGATCAAATTAGGATTGTGTGAGGAAACTACATGGGGTTGAGTAGTTATGAAGATATCCAATCATACCAATGTAAAAAAAAATTAAATAATCAATTGATAAAACACAAAAACATTAACACGAATGAACACTAACAAATCACTATCTGTGAATACTCAAATGTACTGTTAAATGATTGACATTAACTTTACATATAATGTAAAGTTTCATTTTAGAATACTTGTCACCAAATTTATCACATCGATTTGATCTACAATACATCAAAAAAGACAATACATTCCATTCTGTGTCTCAACAACAAATACACTGTATTAAAAACTTTACATTACATCAGGGTAGATCAAATTGGGATTTTGTGAAGGAACTACATGGAACTTTTGAGAGTAGCTACGAAGATATTCAATCAAACCAATGTAAAATTTAAATAAATAATTGTTAAAACACAAAAACATTAACACGAATAAACACTAACAAATCATGTGACTATCTGTGAACATGCAAATGTGTTGTTAAATGATTGACATATTAACTTTACATATAATGTAAATATTTTACCCTATAATAGGGCTACAGCTAAACATCAACGTCAGGGAATTCCTTTATACCAAAGACTTCTATGTTTAAAATCATTTTTGGGAAGATATTTCAGAATCATAATACTGAATGGCAATTAAACATGTACAGTAGATTACATGATATTTAATATCTTTGCTCTTAAGATATAAATCTGTAATCTATTAAAAACTGTAATCGTATAACAAGTATTTGACAGTCATGCTTAATAAAGATTATATTCATTAATTATGCCCAGAATTCTAAATATTTTATACTTCTATTGCCACTGTTATTAAAATCAATAAATAAAATTGAATAGTTATTCTGAGTGGTTGAGCTATGTTCAAATATAATGTAAGTGAATTTACAAACATGCCTGTGATTGTGCTGCTGTATATATTGTATTATGTATATAATGTAACTGTATTATAAAAGCAATGAGCCACATCAAGCTTTGTTTTGCAGTGAGCAAGTGACTATGTTTCCATCCAAAGATGCAAATTAGACATACAGTGGGGGAAATGAATATTGAACATGTCACCTTTTTCTCAAGATGCTGTTGACTTGAAATTTTCACTAGATGTTAGTATTAGCCAAAGAAATTCATATACTGTATGCAAAGAAAACAAAACTAGTTAGTTTACAAATGAAGTTCTGTGTAATAAAATGAAATGACACAGGAAAAAAATTATTGAACACATGAAGAAAGGGAGGTAAAACCCAGACAGCAGCTGAAATCTCTCTGTAGTTCTTCGGCAACACTCTGCTCTTCCTCATTGTAAATTAATATTAGCTGTTTCAGTCCAACCAGGTTATGAAACCAGAAACCAGGGTGGACATTTCAGCAAGACAATGATCCAAAACACAGTCAAGAAAACTCTCAAATGCTTTCAGAGTAAGAAAATCAAGCTGTAGAATGGCCCAGCCAATCACCTGATTTGAATCCGATAGAAATTACAAAGAAATAGATCAGATTTGATAGACGAGACCCACAGAACCATCAAGATTTTTACACTCTGTTGAAATGTGTGTGTGTGGGGGGTCTCATATATCAAATTTCTCCTTCTGTCATTTCATTGTTATTACACATAACTAATTTTTTTTAGAGTTTTTTTGTTTAATTACATTTTTATGTGCGTATTGTTTTTTTTTGTTTGTTTTTTTACCAAAACCTGGTTCAACCACATGTCAGCTCCTTTATAAATATTATTCCCAGTTAAAAACATGACATGTTCACTACTTATTACCCCCAATGTATGTGCAAAATCAGAATATCGCAGAAAACATTTGTAAATAAAGCATCGTTACAAAGTCAACGAAAACAAACCTCCTGATAAACTGGTGCCAAATATTAAAAAGAACAACTGTGGACCTTTTAAATGGCTTGCTCCTCAGAAGATAAAGACAAAACTTGACATAGTGGTGGATTTTGGTGGTGTGAGATGCTCTTTGGGAGCACAGAGGCTCAAGACTGTTTAGTAAGGTAACAATACTGAATCAGTTTGATGACAGACTTTGGCTAAGGCATTTTAAAATGATTTCAGATGTATTTGTATGTGGTCAGTCCACTGGTTTGTTGATTAATGCCATCGCACCCATTTTCGTTTAATACATTATCTGGACTTCACAGGACTTTTTGATGTATGTGCTGGTTTTATGCATTTTATTTTCAATTATAAATACTAATAAGTTTTTAATGTGCATTTTCAATATGTATGTGCATCTTAGCCTTGCTATTAATCAAATTTGTATGCGTTATTGATAAAATATGTGCATGAAAAATATGGAAACAACTACTAAGAAGGCTACCAACTGCCCTGGGCTGTTAAAAATTCATTGCAAACCACAATTTCTAGGGACTTCTTGGGACTTCACAAAATGTTCCTCTTCATATGCACCAGACACCTACTTATAGACATAAATCGTAACTTTTTGATATAGTGGCTAATTTGCATGCATTTATACAATTTAGTATGATTTGCTCATCTCCCATTGGTGGTGGGGTTTGGTGCCATGCGTCCTTTTAAAAATCATAAATTTTCATATAAATGAACTCGTATAAACTCATACATATTAGCTACTAAACTGACAAAATGTGAAATAGTTACGTTTCTGTCACGTTTACTCCCTGTTTAGTTCTGTGGTTCTTTTGTCATGCCCTGTCTCCTTATGCCGTGGTCTCTGCACTATTCCACCAGAAACATACATTTTCACTTACAAAAAATGTGACAGGGCCTGACTTTTAAGCTTTTCCTCCTTAAAAGATCATACAAAAACAAGCATACAATCATACAATTAAATGATAAAACATCATTGATCACTGTCAGATTCTCCTCCATCAAATGATGTCACTTATACCCTTAAAGGTGTATTGAACGCATTTTATTTTAAACTTAATGCAAATGTGACAGGACTGACCGAAACATGGGAACAATTGTAAATTTATTAGTTTTTTTGTAGTATTTATTTGTAGAATTGATTTATAATTTCATGTTTTTTCAGTTGATGCGAAAGATAACAACGTAAACTTTGCTATTTCTGAAGTTTTTTTTCAAAATAACAGTGTTTAGCATAACAAAACTGTTAAAGCTGAAGGTTCAATTGGGCTGAGGACAAGGGCAATAGGGTTTGTAAATTTGTAAAAGTGTTTTTAATAAAGAAAAAACATCTGAGAACCAAACGAATGACGTATTCCTTTACAGATCAACTCACTGAAATCAACCATCAGTCAATTTTAGAAATTGTTGGGATGAAATACTGTAGATTCACTGTATTTATGTTTTTTTTTATTTCAGGGACAGATAATGTATGTTTGTGGTAGAATGTCCCATACCAGTTTGTGTTTGTTTTTGTTGATCCCAAGATGCCCGTGTGTTCCTTGTTTTGTTCTGCTTTTGTTTTAAGTGATGAGTTAATGAAAAATAATGTTAAATACTGCTTTTGGACCCTTACCTTGCTTTTTCTCCTCTGCACTACACAACGAACTGTAACAAACAACAGACAATGAGAGGCAAACAGCCCCCCTGTTTATTTTTTTCCCTATTTCTGTTTAACGGAGAGAAGATTTCTAACACATTTCTAAACATAATAGTTTTAATAACTCATCTCTAATAACTGATTTATTTTATCTTTGACATGATGACAGTAAATAAAATTTTACTAGATATTTTTTCAAGACACTTCTATACAGCTTAAAGTGACATTTAAAGGCTTAACTAGGTTAATTAGGTTAACTAGGCAGGTTAGGGTAATTAGGCAAGTTATTGAATAACGATGGTTTGTTCTGTAGACTATCAAAAAACAAAATAGCTTAAAGGGGCTAATAATTTTGACCTTAAAATGGTTTTTTAAAAAAATCTAAATTGCTTTTATTCTAGTAGAATTAAAACAAAAAAGACTTTGTCTAGAAGAAAAAATATTACCAGACATACTGTGAAAATTTCCTTGCTCTGTTAAACATCATTTGGGAAATATTTAAAAAAGAAAAAACTTTCAAAGGGGCGCTAAAATTTCTGACTTCAACTGTACTTATGCATAACAGTGTTTAGTCTTTGCAGATTATTTAAAGAGGTTTTTGACAGCTGCTGTTAAAATGCAAATGATAAACTTTTGGTTTAGTAATGTAAATGTAGATGTAATACATCTATAAGTGTATTATGATGAATGGCAGTGGTTTTTGTGGGTTTTAGTTTGGCCAAATCCCAATTCTATTTTTGTACCCCTACCCCTTCCCCTTCCCCTTGGCCCTTAAAAACGAGTGTGAAGGGGAAGGGCTTCAAAATTTACCTTTAAGAATTGGGACAGCACTACAGCACCTGCACACGTCATCATGTCATCGCGATCTCTTGCTTCATATGAGATCAGACCATTGCAACTGCTGTAGTTATTCCAGTTGTGTTGTTTTTTGGAATTAATCTTCAGGAAATCACGGAAGGCATATATAACACTACATAACGAACTAATGTGACAATAAGATCGTAACTGTACTGTGTATTTACATCGTGGCCATATGCATCTATGCAAACACACCAAAAACAACATTAACATTATAGCAGACACTGTAAAAGGCACATTCTCAGCTACTAGACTTTTCTGACAGGGTATTCGAGTGTCATCGAGTGTCAGAATTTTGTGGAACTGCTGTACAGGAGTTATGATTATAGATTATAGATTGCAAAATTTTGCGTTTTTTTATAATAGCATGACGGTAAAACATGAACGCGGTTATGAATATATTAAAACATGTTCGTTTGTTGTAAAAATTCTTAATAATGACAAAACAAATACTAATTTGTGGCACTCTTTACTTCCGAGTGCAACGAAACTGCCGCTGTAGTTGGTGTATTCTGGGAAATTTTCTTACCTCTTGGTTTTGAGTGTGGTCCTGAAAAATCTTTGTTCGAAGGGGTGTATACCCCTTCCCCTTAGCCCTACGCCTTCAAGCTAAAGAGAATTGGGACACCACTACCCCTTCACATGAATGCGCAAAACGAGGGGTAGGGGCAAGGGGAAGGGCTAAAGGGTAGAATTGGGATTGGGCCTTAAATTTTGTGGACACATTCATATGTCAGGTTTGTGAAGTAAAACAGACCACTGAAGTAACCTGCTTTTTACATTTCAGTGGCATCGTTTCTTATTAAATAAATATAATTTGTCAATTATTTCAAAATGTCCAAAACTGTTGATCAGGTTTTGTTATGAAAGTATTTAAAGTCGGAATTTTTATGTCAATAACCTTGACTGTTTATAGTTTAATATGCTTATGGCCCAGTAAAACTTTATGTGAGTTGGGTTTTACCTGAGACCATCAGAATGTATTTTATGACTCACTGTAAAATTGTTCCATAACCTGTTGCACCAAACCTGATTTTCCTGACTTTTGTGAAATTTGCATAACATGGTTTTGTAACAAGTTATTAACTAGTCTCATGGCCTCTTCTTTTTAAAAATTGAACAACAGTATTTTAAGGAAACGTCTTCTGTTTACAGTTTACATACGTATATTGTTTTTGTTAACAAAATAAAATGAACATGCTTTGACATGCTTGCTGATGAAAATTCCTTGTAGCAATATAAAAATCTACACTTCACATATTAAAGTAATGTTTTTGTGTGCTATTCTGTTCATCTGAAAATCAGCTAAGCAATCATGGCTAATATACTAATTTATTTCAACAGGTGCTGATGATCTAGTTGCTATCAATATTGGCAATATTTTAGGCACGGAGATTGCTAACCTGATCAACGATGGTTTAGATGTTAATATGACGATTACTGTGGCCACTCCAACTGGCGTGTGGAAGGGTACATGGGCATATGTGCTGTCTTTCACTTTCATTGGAATAACAGCCGTCACAATGTTCTACTTTGCATTCCTGTTTATGAAACGCATGTACATAAACCGACAACTTCGTAGGCAACAGGTAAAAGTTCAGACACTCAAAGTGTCAGGGTCTAATATAACATTAAATATGTGTCTTATGATCTACAAGAAATCTCGTTTTTAATACTTATTCTGTTCTGTCATTCATTTCTGTGCAGATGGAGATAAAAAGAGAGACTGAAAAGGCAATTGGAAAGTTAGAAGTGCGGACTCTGCGGACAAGTGACCCGGTATACTGCCATTACAAAATAATAATAAAAGAACAAAGCAACAGCTCTCCAAAAAATGAAAGCTTGCTTTATTTACCCAGATATAGATAACTTGACCTTCAGCTGAACTCGTGATTCTTATGGCTTGTTTCCACTGACTGGTACGGTACAGGTCGGTACGCTTTTATGGCCGTTTCCACTGTCAAAAGACGTACCGTACCGAACCGTACCATGCCACTTTTTCGGCACCCTTTCGAAAGGGTACCAAACACAAGAAAGGGTACCAAAAGGGTCCCAAAGGCGGAGCTAGACGCGCAGCTGAACGCTATTGGTTTACAGAGATACGTCATGAGCTCACACAACAAGCCAGAATGAAAACAAAGGAGCATTATTGTATTTTAATTACATTTTCGAGAAATGCAGAAATGTAGTGAATTACATTTTAAATTTGTGTAATTTGATTACAGTGACCAAAGTCAATGAAATTGCGTTATTTACATTACAATTAGTTTTTAGGAGAAAAAAAATACTTCTTTTAAATCACGTTTTCTGCTGCTCAGTTAATAAGCATGCGCATTGAGAGTGGCTGTTCTTCAAATGGAAATACAGACACTACTTAGATTTCATTGAGCGTAAAAACAAAAATATTGCTGTGAAATTCAGTCTATATCCAGTCTCTAAAGAACTTTTGACTGCTTTTAACTCGACCAGCAACTTGTTCAAGCACTTGAACAGAAAGTGTTCTACAACAATACTCGTCACCAAGGAGGACACCAGTGCCCAAAAACACGGCAGCCTAACTCAGCCTAAACAGACTAAATTGGATTTTTGTGCACAATCGGGAGTGAACGTATCTTCTGAATGTGAAGGGAAGCGTAGCTGTTTGGGGCAGTTCACATATCTGCTCGCATTACCCAGGCGCACCAGTTGAAAACCGAGAGTTACGGGACAAGAACTGACAGATTAGCTTTATACTCTGTAAGGAATATAAACATTTTGGTAGACTAATTACCTCAGAAAAACACAGAGCACCCAAACACTGCTGTGCTTTTTCATGCTATGGATGTCAATGGTTTCAGGTATCCAGTTTTCTTGTCTTTTGAATATGTCAAGCTGCTATGATCAACCCATTGTAATGTTTTTCAGTGAATATGAAATTTCTGCAGTTTATTTTGTATTTTATAGGTATACTTTATATGCTTTAAAAGTAACTTCAAAGGAAAGTAATTAGTAATCTGATTACTTTTTACACGAAGTAATTAGTAATGTAATCAAATGACATTTTTCGGGTAGAAATCTGTAATTTGTAATCAATTACTTTTTAAAAGTAACTTACCAAACACTGTTCACAGCTAGCCATATTACCAAAATGTAACGTATACACACTGCTGAACACTGATTTGTCTGAGAGAATCATCACTATCAACCCCAATACCAGCGTCATTGCATTTGCAAAACAAGATACCAAACCCACTATAGTTAAATAGTCAACAGCAGCCACTGCTGTATTGTTGGTTCACACAACTAAAACATTTTTATTCCACTGCAAAAATAGGGCACCTAAAAGGGCAGCATTGAGGTCAGTAGAAGAGGTCCAGACATTCATACTGTCACTGGTAAATCATGTTGTGCTGGGTGAGACCTTACTCTGAAATAAGAGGGAATTTATATCCCTTAAAAAACGATCCTATAAAAAATAAAATAAATCACCCCTAGCTCCTGTTGTCCAAACGAACTTAAAAATGTATAATTCTGCCAATAGTGCTATATAAAAGAGCTCCTCAGTTGCAAAAGCCTCTATTTGTTTTTGAATTTATGAATCACCAATGACCATTAGTTCAGCTTAAAATCTGAATTCAGTAAAAGTCAGTATTCTACTGAAGAAAGTGATGTATATCATGGATGGCCTGAAGGTTAATTAATTAATGTCTGATTTAAAAAAAAACTGTATGTGAACTATAGCTTTAAGAGAGCATTTCAGCTTAAGTGAGTTTTAAAGGTGAATTTTGAGTTGAATTAAAAGCACAATGTCTGTGTGTTTATAGGAGGTTGATTCAGATGACACTAGCTGTGTGGTGTGCACTGACTCATACCAACGTGGTGAACAGGTCACAGTTTTACCCTGCAGGTACAGTATAAAGTCAACATATGATTTCGCTTAAACATTACATTAGAATATTAACAGTATAGATTATTTTTCAAAGGCTTTTTTCATTCTAACACAGCATGTATACTTTATGTTACATTAAATTACAGAGGTAAATCAAGTAGGCAAGTAATTTCACTTGGCAGCCATCTATGAAATTCCTCTCATTTCCTTGAATGGGGAAACATCAAATTCTTCAGAAATGTTTGCCAAGCTTACAATTAAATTTCCTATTTGGGATTACCAATGGCATTTAACAACAGCTGTCTCTAAAATTTTGTTTCAAACTGTTAGAATCAAGAAAAAAAGGGAATTTTTTTTCAGATTGACCAACATCCTTGTTGGCTGTTTTTGAAGGTCATGAACAGACATCATCATGTCAATCAAATGATTTAACTAATCAATAACTTGTGACAATATCGTCGTATAAATAAGGCCATGTCTGGTCTTCAGTAATGTCCAACTATTCCTGACGCAAATCGCCTCCCAAAATGACAACGACTGTTTGTTTGCTAGTTTGAGCACGTCAAGTGGTTGCTGTCATGTGATTTGCATTTGAATGGTGGAGGCGGGAATTGGTCGGTTGAGACAGACTTTACCTCACAGTTTCATACGGATTACAAAGTCGGAGAACATTTGTTTTCAAGTGTATTTGGTTCGTTTAAAAGTAGAGATTTTAAGCTTTATGTGGATATATCTCTCATGTCTGTGAGGCAAGTATTCGCTGAGAATCTGCCATTTTTGACGACGCCAGACATACAGAACCTGTCGTCTGGACAGAGCACCTCCCCCGGAGATTCATCAATAGCGATCAATTTACTTGACCACACTAGTCCTTATTACACTTATTATTAAATTGCATTTTCCCCATTTAAAACATAAGTGTATTCTATAGTATTTGTATATGCATGATATTTTAGTTTGCTTTATATAAGAATAAAATTAATTCTATTCTCTCTTGTTTTCTAGGCATTTATACCATAAGAAATGTATTGAGCCATGGCTTTTGGAACACCCCACCTGTCCCATGTGCAAATATAACATCCTCAAATCCTCGGTTAGTTTGCAAGCAGATCAGCAGATTTTGTCATGAATGATATTTTGTAACTAACAGGGGTTCTTTGTTTCTTTATATGTTTAGATTGAGGAGGAGAGCTATGACCAGCCTTCACCATCAGCATCAACATCATCATCATCAAATGATACATTCTGTTTAGCTACAATAACATCAGCAGATCAACGCAACACATTACAATCAAACATCCAAGCAGAAGAAAGTAAGTAAAGTTTAAAACAAAACCATGTTGCTTAAAATTTTTCCTCCATATTGTGGGTATTAAAGGGATAATTCCCCGCAAACAGATTTTTTTGTCATTGTTTACTCCCCCTTTACATGTTTTAATTTCTTTCTTCTGTTGGACACACAAGAAGATATTTTGAAGAATAATAGAAAGCCATAACCATTTATTTTTATAGTATTTGTTTATCCTACTACGCATGTAAAAGCCAGTTATGCGTAATTCATTTGTGATGATCATTTAGTTAAAAAGGTTAAAACATGGAAAATGCAATAAAAATTCATAATGATTGTATTATCTAAAATGCATAATTTAATAAACAATACAATTAAAGAACTTTTATATTGGTATTTTTTGGCTTCCGACAGTATTACGTCATAATGTCATTAGTTTGTATACGTTTAGGTCAGATCGCAGCTATGGATGTTGGAAGCAACACAGTTTTTTGACCAAGCTATATAGAGTCTATTGTACCTTTGTATTTTCATTTTGCATTTCTTCAGTAAACCCAAGATTCGGTCTTACTTGCACAACTTACTATCTGCAAAAGGTGGTATATAAGGATGTGCACGAAAGGTGTGCCACTACAATGCGTGTTAATAGTTACAGGTTTTCAACTTCCTTCATAATATCTTCTTTTGTGTTAACAAGAAAGGTTAAAGTTTGCAACCACTTGAAGATCAGAATAATGAAATCACTTAAAGGAAGAACAACAAATCACAATTTAGTACACATTTTGATGTCAAATCACATTGATGTCAATGTACTTCCTAGATGTCAAAATTACATCAAACATTGGCATCAACAACACATTAAAAATCAATAACAGGACTGTACTGTATTTGATTTTTGATGTGTGCTGTTTAGTCATCAAGGTAGTTTACATGCATTGTAGGAATACACAATAAATAAATACATTTGTGATTTAAACTTTTAGAAACTATTTTCTTATAATATAATAATTTTTAGCTGTTATTTTTATTGACAAAAAGGCATCAATGTGTTGATGTAAAATAAACACCAATGTTTTGACATCGATTAGAATTTTTTTTTGTCATTTTAAGTTGTGGGAATTGTGTACACCGTCCCAAACTAGAAACACATCTAGTAAAAAATAAAATAATAATAAAGAAATGTAAATGATATATTAAATAAATTATTAACAACAACATATTTAGATGTAGCCTAGTTCAAGATTTCACACTTAGCTGATGATCGATTAAAAAAAAAAGCGTGTTTGGCATGCTGTCCCGGGAGAGAGCCCTGAGGTCATAAGATCCTCGAGCCCAGGGCTCCCTCCCATTGCAGGACGAGAAAGGAGTTTGAGCTCAGGTAGATTTCAAAACTCCTCTGCTGTAGTAGCTAATGCACAGATAGTGTATGCTCTGAAGAGATAACCACTTACTAGGAGCATGTCTGTGGTGCCAATTTGGATTAGTAAATTAACCTAAGTTGCATGTTTTTGGGTGGTGGGAGGGACCTGGGGGAAACCAACGTGAACACGGGAGAACTTGTAAACTCCGCACAGAAACGTCAGTTTGCTTGGTAAGGACTAGAACCAGTGACTTGCTGTGAGGCAACAGTGTTAACCACTGGGCCACCATGCCACCCAGGAAATGAGGAGGAGTAGGGGTGGAAGGGGGGATTCTTCAAAATAAAGATGGCTGTGATATGGAAGCATCCCAACCGCATACTTATGCACTATTCTACGCCATGTAGTAGTATAAATAGTGTAAGTAGTGCGTTCACACTGAAAACTCTAAAAATAATAAGTGCACTTTAATTACCCGGATGATGCACTCATTCAACCGGTAAAGAGAGATTATAGCGCCTCCCGATGGTGAATGCGGTTATATTCATGGCAGGTATTATCTGGTACTTTGGTCATTTATTTCACTAATTTGGAAACCATCAAACGTCATCAGGGAAACGGTTTGAACGTCTGCTTGGTAAAAAAAATAAACAATAGTGTTCCATTAGGGACGACACATTCATATACTATTCTGTTGAGTGTGTAAGTGCATAAGTGCATAGTGTGCCATTTGCGACACAGCTTTAGGGTATTTATAGTGACTAAGAAATCGTTTGATTGGTGACTCATGAATTGGCTAATGCAATCACAGCTGTGTTCAAACATAAGCACGTGTTCCTCTTGAAATTAGTTAATAAATAAACTTCACAAAGTGTGAAATAAGGCTTTGTCATCCTATAATTTTTATGCTGGAATAATCTGTACTTGCTTTGGTTTTTAGTGATGACTCATGGTTAACAATTTTTTTTTAATTGACAGCAGCAGCTGGACACACATCAGACACTGTGTACTGCAACCTGGACATTCAGACACAACATGTTTATGATAACCCAGGATTTGAAGAAGAACCAGTGATAATAGAGCATCAGGACATCAACCAACAACTTTAATACTACACTGTGACATATTACATATTTGAATATTTACATATTTTTGGCATCTGAATATCTCAAACAGCAACTTCTGTGAAATAGAAGGACATTTAAAAGGATGAAAAACTTGGGATGTTTAAAGTCAGCATGAAATAGAAGTTAAAATTGTCCTTTTCCCTATCTTGTTGTACATTCAATTGAAATGGAAAATGAGAAATGAGAAAAAATGTAGGGAAGTGCATGATTTTGGAAACTGATTGTGTCATTTAAAGATGGTTGCTCACAACAAGCTAACAAATTACTAACAAAATGTAGGAAGATTTAAATGCTATTGTGAACTTGGTTATGTAGGACTTACAGTCAGCTGAATCAATTGTAAGCTAATGCGGGACCAGCCATAGACAATCATAAGCACGTGATCCTCTCAAAATTTGTTCATAAATAAACTTCACTTCATCAGAGGGCAAAAGCCCCGCCCATTAGTGACAATTTGTCCCTCATTAGCATAGACAGCCCTGAGTGAGAAGCAGCTGTCCGCCAATTAGAGTTTTCACACCGTACCTGCAAAAGATGGTAGGCTTGTTCAACTTCACACAGCGTCGCAAGAATCGGCTGCCACCTGAAAAAGGCAATGCATTCTGGTTAGACAATTTGTCCGACAATGTACCGTGGGAGCAAAATATGAGCAGGCACTCAGGTCAGCTGCTGCAGTTGCTCAAAATTGGCTGCGAAAGGCTTTCATGAAGACACACTTTATTCTCATTATTAGGCTTATTTATTATAATTTAAGGCTATCTAAATATGTTCTAACAAAAAAAAAAAACAAGTTGCTAACAAAATGGAGGATGATTTGAATGCTATTGTTAACTTGGTTGTGGAGGAATCACAGTCAGCTGAGCTCCCTCTGAAGCAGAATGTTTTCAGATGCCCCATTATGATGAGAAAGAGGAGCTAAGTTTTACAGATGGAATTGTATCACATTCAAACCACTGCTTCCTGCAAAGGCAGGGCAGAAATGAGACTTGCCCTGATAGCCTTGCCCTAAAGGCATTCCATGTGACCATAAGTAAAAAAAGTTTTCTCAATGGAGGATGGAAGGTTATAGTATTTAGTTAAAAATATGAGGGCTATTTACTTTTTACTAAATAATGAAGTGCATAGAAATATGGTTTAAACCAAGCACTACTATACACAAAAAAAGAAATGTTGATGTCTTGCCTGACTTTAAAGTGACATGGACTAGCAATAATTACAGAATTATTGTTTATTGTGAATCAGTTTTAAAAGGCACCTATTTTGCTAAAAATCAATTTTATTAGGGGTTCAAGCATAGCTTTGTGGCAACAGTGTGTAAATACAAGCTCTAATGGTAAAAATGAATGAATTCTAATTTTTATAATCAACACTTTGACTGACATTCTCCATTTGTACATTTCAAGAGTTCACACTTAGATGATGATTGGTAAAAAGTTGTTTGGCATGTTGTCCCGGAAGGGAGCTCTGAGCTTATGACATCCTCGAGCCCTGGGCCCACTCTCTTTAGCAGAGCGAGAGGGGAGTTTGAGCTCAGGTAGATGTCGATGAACTTCCCCGACTTATTTCTGGCTAATGACAGATGTAGGGATGGCTAAGGAGAGATATACGGCTTGCTAAGAGCTTATAGTATGATTCCAATTTGGTATGTTTAATTTACTTAGGTTGCGTGTTTTTTGGATTGTGGGAGGAAACCAGAAAACCTGGAAAAAACTTACACGAGCATGGAGAGAACGAGCAAACTTCACACAGAAATGTGGACTGGTTTAGTAAGGACTTTAACCAGAGACATTATTACTGCAAATCACTGGGCCACCATGTCGCCCATCTAGAAAGGAGGGGGGGGGGGGGGGGGGGGTAGAGCGATTGTTCAAGACGAAGATACTGAGATAAGAAACTGGATAATAATAGTGAGTTAGGAATCATCTAATTGGTGAATCAATTGTAAGCTAATGCGGGACCAGCCGTGGACAATCATAAGCATGTGATTCTCTCAAAATTAGTTTATAAATAAACTTCACTTCATCAGAGGGGAAAAGCTCCGCCCATTAGTGACGATCTGTCCCTCATTAGCATAGACAGTTCTTAGTGAGAAGCAGCTGTCCGCCATAAGAGTTTTCACACTGTACCTCCAAAAGATGGTAGGCTTGTTCAACTTCACACAGCATCACAAGAATCGGCTGCCACCTGTAAAAAGCAATGCATTCTGGTTAGACAAGTTATCCGATAATGTACCGTGGGAGCAAAATAAGAGCAGGCGCTTGGGTCAGATGCTGCAGTTGTTTAAAATTGGCTGCGAAGGCTTTCATGAAGACACACTTTATTCTCATTGGTCAGAGTCTGTGATGAAAAGGATGACACGCGCTACATGGTTTAATCACTAATTTATTTATTTTTTTACATGTTTATATATTAACCAAACTTTAAATTGAATATATAATATTTGAATAAACATGAAAACATTATTCTGATGGAGTGGAAATCCACGACACCTCCAAATTTTTTAAAATGGTTAGCTGAAATGGTTTCTGCCCTCAAGCTGGAAAGGTTACGCTTCTTTAGATTTGGCAAACAGAAGTTGTATGAGAAAATATTGGCCCCTTTCCTTAGATGTATAGGTTAATGTTTTTGTAATAATTTTTTTTTGGTAATAATTTTTTCTCTCTTCTTCCTTTTTACATGTCATTCTATTTTGTTTCTTATTCTATTACTCTGGCTGTAATTTTTTTTGTTTTTTTTTCTTTCATTTTTTTTGATAGTGCTGTATAATTGCTGTATTTTTTGCTAGTGTTTTGGTGCATGTTCTAGTTAGTATTAGGTAATAACACTGAGATAATTTTGTTAACATATATACCTGATGTACACTATTTGGTGTTATGTTTTTACAAAAACTTCTATAAATAAAGTATATATAAAAATAAAAAAAAATTATAAATAAAATAAAAAAACATAAAAATATTAACAAAAAATAAGATCTAAATATGTTCTTATTGTATAAGAATAAATGTTTGGAAAAACATTCTATATTAATAAAATTAAATTAAATAAAACATTTTATATACACAAACAATATATTAAAAAAAGGTGATGTTCTTTATTTTGTTTTGAGAAAAATTATGTTTTAAAGCAAATAATGTTTGTGTTTATTTGATTCAGCATCTCTTAACTACTCCCAGCTCCTGCACCTGCAAACAGCAGATCTCACCAGCAGGCTGTGGGTCAACTCGAACAATCCTCACGTCAGTGACTAAGAGGCATTAAATATGTGGACTTTTAGGATGCACAGATGAATACAGTAGTCTCCATAGATGACCTTCTTCCAAGTCACTTCTTTTTCATTTTCAGGAATAACATTAGTCCCTTTTTTTTAAATCTGCTGTTATGCTGATGCACTGGCGTTTGTCGTTCCGCCCTCTTTTAAAAAGAGACCTGGGAGCTCATTTGAATTTAAAGCGACACTCACCAAAATCTAAATAATATTTTAATAAATTGATTAAAAGTAAATTAATAAATGTAATACTTAAAGTTGGCATGAAGCGGAATTTAAGACAGTCCTTTTTCCAAATATCAAGTTGTACTGCTCTTGAACATTTAATGGCTTTTCTGAGGTAAAAGTGAAGTATTTTGACATCATTTACACACTGTTTATTAACATGCAGTCAAAACAATGGAGGGATTATATGAGATTTAAATATGCTGTACTGTTTTTTTTTTAATCAGTAGAATTGATGTTTACAAAAGCAGCTT
>CAIGQZ010032675.1:7920384-7968092 GCA_903798205.1 Danio tinwini
ATTATTAGCCCCTTTAAGCAGTTTTTTTTCGATAGTCTACAGAACAAACCATCATTATACAATAACTTGCCTAATTACCCTAACCTAATTAAACTAGTTAAGCCTTTAAATGTCACTTTAAGCTGTATAGAAGTGTCTTGAAAAATATCTAATGAAATATTATTTACTGTCATCATGGCAAAGATAAAATAAATCAGTTATTAGAAATGAGTTATTAAAACTATTATGTTTAGAAATGTGTTGAAAATAATCTCTCTGTTAAACAGAAAATGGGGAAAAAAATAAACATGGGGGCTAATAATTCTAACTTCAACTGTACATACATACACATATATATATATATATATATATATATATATATACACTCATACATACACATACATACATATACACATGCACATATATACAGTAAATGCATACATACACATACACACACATACTTATTCAACAATTTACAATGAAAGTCTGTAAACATATATTCTTACAAATAAATTTTGAAAAATCTAATTCGCCAGTTACGCCTGTAAGTCCAGTCGCTTTTTAATGTATCCAAAAGGTCTCTCTCTGTTTTAATCTTTTTATCCTGTCTCCTCCCCTTGTAGAATTGAAAATATGCTCTATTCCAACCATTTTTAATGATCTGGGATTGCTGTGACCTTGATTTTTATAATGTAAAGCCATTAGATATTGTGCACTACAAGTACGTATCGCATTTTTATGCTCAGATAATCTCAATTTAAATTTTCTCTTAATTATTCCGATGTATCCACACAGACATTCCAGTCGATAAGCAACAAATGTAGTGTTGCAATTAATAAATGAATTGATCTTAAATTCGCAGCCTGATGTTGGATCCCTCAATTTGTTCGTCTTACATTCACAGATCATTGCATTGTATGCTGATTAAAATCATTACTGCTTTGTGTGGTTTTTGAAGCACCAAATTTAGGGGTTCTGTACACTGGGATTCATCTGAAAAATCATACAAGAATGGTTAGTATATGATGACAGAACTTTCACTTTTAAACACACAGCAAACAATTTCTGTGAAACACGTCTGATATTTAAAAATGTATTTTCATAGTGAAGAAAACTTTTTTATCACAAACTGCATTTTTGAAATCCGGACCCCTATTAGGCCACTATATGAACATGAATAAGCCACCAGAACATAGCTTTTATTTCACAAAGAATGCGAACAGTGTGTTACATCCTAAAGGACCAACTCAGGAGTACACAATGACAATGAATATTAAAGGTAACATTGGATGCCCATTTTACAGAAGTTGATATGATTATTTAGATTTAACTGAAAAGCCTATAACTTGCTCCTTTACAATGTATGGTGGCGCAGTGGATAGCGCTGTTGCCTCACAGCAGTTTGAGCCCCGGCTGGGTCAGTTGGCATTTCTGTGTGGAGTTTGTATGTTCTCTCCGTGTTGGTGCAGGTTTCATCCGAGTGCTCCGGTTTCCCTTACAGCTATAGGTGAACTGAATAAGCTAAATTGGCCATAGTGTATGTGTGTGAATGAGAGCATATGGGTGTTTCCCAGTGATGGGTTGCAGCTGGATGGGCATCCGCTGCGTAAATATGCTGGATAAGTTGACAGTTCATTCCGCTGTGGCGACCCCTGAATAATAAAGGAACTAAGCCGAAAAGAAAATGAATAAATGAATATGCAATGTATAATAATTCTTGCATAATGATCACTACAAACTGAGACTGACTCAGCTAATGACAAAATGTGAGCTTTCACACAGAAATTCCAACTGGCCCAGCTGGGACTCGAACCAGCGACCTTCTTGCTGTTTGATTTTCATAAAAAATGTGAAATGTGTACTACTGCTGTTTCTAAAACCAATTATTATGGCCTTGCCTCTAAACCAACCACCCCTACTGGATGGATCAGGAACAACTGGGCCTAAAAATGCAGAGGGTCCTAGAAATGTAGTTCAGCATCCCCAGTTGTGTAGGAACAAACTATTGGCTGCTGCTTCAGTGCCTGGCTACTAGCCTGCAGCCACTACTGCTCTTTTGATTCACTCACAAATCTTGATTCAGGTGTCACGGTGGTGCAGTTGGTAGCACAATTGGATCACAGCAACAAGGTCACTGGTTCAAGCCCCAGCTGGGTCAGTTGGCATTCCTGTGTGGAGTTTGCATGTTCTCCCTGTGTTTGCATGGGTTTGCTCCGGGTGCTCCGGTTTCCCCCACAGTCCAAAGACATGCGGGACAGGTGAATTGATAAGCAAACTGGCTGTAGTGTATGAGTGTGAATGCAAGAGTGTATGGGTGTTTCCCCAGTGTTGGGTTGCGGCTGGAAGGGCATCTGCTGCATAAAACATATGATAGATAAATTGGCGGTTCATTCCGCTGTGGCAACCCTAGATTAATAAAGGGACTAAGCTGAAAAAAAGAAAGTGAATGAATGTATTTTGATTTACTAACTTTGATTCACTATCCGCTTGTTAAGTGTGACATCACACAAAGGGGCTTCCGGGTCCAAGCGATCTATGAAACTGAATGAGGACACTCATCAAATGCTAATAATAAACGTTTACAAAGCGATGTAATACTTTCGAAAATCACAATCGCAATATATATGTCCATGCCTAATATCTGATGGCCAGAAAGTGAGTATTTGTGATGCAGCAAGCCCAGTGATTGTTGTGTACACTATGACCTTATATAAAATTCACTTTAATGTGTGATATGAATAAAAAGTGATTATAAACTAATATTTTGTCAATTTAAATGAGTGGCGGCTTGGACCTGAAAACAGTATTACATTTGTCACCAACACCTCACCACTTGACAAGCAGATTTCACCTGTTGCTAGGTGCTTTTTGAAAAAGAAATGTTGTTAGATCAGTATGACAAGTTGCTAAATCTAGCATCAAAATTGCTAAGTTGGTTACACTTAAGCTGCCCAAACAAAAACAACAGAGTAGCAGTGTTGCCAACTAATTTCAATGAAAAGGCGTTAAGCTCTGCCCGGAAAGTCGCTAAATGTCGCTAGACTAAAGCCTAGTTTATACTTCTGCGTCAAGTGATCGGCATGACACACGGCGCAAGCCTCGCGCGTACCCGTGCATTTAAAGGGCACCTATGGTGAAAAATCTACTTTTCAAGCTGTTTAGACAGACATGTAGGTATATACTGCATTATTGGGGTGATATAAACACACCAAGTCCTTTTTATTCAATTTAACAACATAAAAATGGTGGACTAAATGGTGGTCCCCCCACCCATCGAATTCATTGACTGCTAAGTATTAACATGTCTCCGTAGTAACGTGTTTAATCAAACCAACCACAGGACATGCGCAAACTAAGCAACCGTAAATAAAAGTCTGTTCAGTTTGCGAGGATCATCAATCATCTTCAAATGTGATCAAGAGTGAGTTTTACAAGTTTAAAATGTTTTAAAACAGTGCATGTGATAATGAATTATAGCGATTTACTTCAGCTTTACTTCATCACCACAGCCGTATGTCAGAACAATTATAAAAGACTCTTCAATCCCGGTTTGTGGACGTTCAATCAGGTTTATTTTGTACATTGACATAACAGATATCCATACAGCAGTGGATATTAACATGTATCCTGTCACATTCGCATGCAAAAACAGTGCAAAGCTAAACGAGCGCTGTGTGTGTGCGTGTCCGTGCTATGTGTGTGTGTGTATTTGTGTGTGTGCGTGAACTTTGTAACGACATTGTGTGTGACTAATCCTTGCAACTCCACAACATGCATCAAATACTTATTGCTATACAATGCTAACAATACTAGCTGCTGCCAGGCACGTGGAAAAGGTGGGTGTGAAGGACTACCTTAAAAGTGCAGTACACAAAAACCGTTAGCTGATGCTAAATGCTACAAAATAGAAACTTATAAAAGGTATAATAAAAAATCTGATGTGTGTTTTGAGATGAAACTTTACAGACACATTCTGGAGACACAAAAGGCTTGTATTAAATCTGGAAAAAGTGGTAATCTAGGTGCTCTTTAAGGCTGATTTATACTTCTGCATCAAGCGCACGCGTATGCTACGGCGCAGCCTACGCATGGACGCATATAGCCCCTCTCCAAGGCCGTCTGCGACGTTGACGTGCACCTCGCAAAAAATGTAAAGCCTGGTTTATACTTCTGCGTCAAGTGATCGGCGTGACCCACGGCGCAAGCCTCGGGCGTAGCCGTGCATTTATACTTCTGCACGCTGTTTCTGTTTCTCTGCAATACATTTCTATAACACTAGCTGGCAGTAGGTGTTTATGTTCCTCTGTGTCGAGTTTCTTCGCTGGTGTTTTGTTTTTTCTGAACACTTCCTTAATGTGCAAGTGGCTCAAATTCGCTCATTTTGAGGCGGGAACCGGCGGACGTCCAACAACTTTAATCATAAGGTAAACACAAAACAACAGTCTCCATCCGGAGCTCCTTCACAGGACTCCACACTTGTAAACACTCGCTGCATGGGGCCCGCAGAGCTTGCTCTACGCGTAACATTTTTTGAGAGGTGCGCGTCAACGTCGCCGACGGACCCGGCGAGGAGCTATGCATCCACGTGTAGGCTGCGCTGTAGCATACTCGTGCGCTTGACGCAGAAGTATAAATCAGCCTTAAATGTCCAAGCGTTTCTGTTTGTTTAACAGCCTATGGTTAAAAAATGTGTATTTATATTTGCACTACGCTTTATGTATGCATGTCAATTTAACTAAATGTATTGCAGTTTGAATACAGTATATCAGTATATATGTGTAGTGAATTTGCAGCAATCTCTCAGACGTAATAAACTCAGACAAGTTCCGAAACTGTCACTAAAATATCTGTGATTGTGAACAAGAAAAGAATAAACGGTCAAATTAAACTGTTAAATTTGAAACAAAGGGGAAGCAGATGGGTTTGACTGAACAAAGGAAATACCTTTACACTCGACTCGCGGTGCTAAATCATTTGCCGTCAGTACGCAGAGGAGTGGTCTGCTCTGCTGCAGGTGGCTGCAAGAGGACTGGGCCGCCTGTCAGTGCTCTGAGGCAGGGGAGGAGCCGACGACATCACCCGCAGCTCGTTGAGAACAGTAGGAATGGTACAGTATGGACACATGAAAGTCTATAAAAATCTCCAGTAACACCCAAAAAAGTAGCTAGATTTGTGTTGAGAGCGAGGGTGCCCTCTGCTGGCATGGTGTGACAGCTCATTTCGAAATCTGTCAGATCTGTACCATGTGTATAGAGTGGAGGAACTATGACGTCACCTTGTAGGCGAATCGGCTGATAGCATAAAACTGGTTCCCTCGATAAACTCCCTATAGGATTTTCCCATAGGCTTTTCGAAAATTGCAAATAATAAGCTCTGTGTTCAAACAGTTCATTACACTTAAACGTTTTGTCCAGCCGGATAATCCTCACACGAAAATACAACTTTTAGCACTTTTGGATCTTGAAGGCAAACACAAGAACTGAAAAGCTAACATTAGGCTATAAACGGACTACAGCCTTTGGGGCGCTCGCCTGTGACGTCAGCACCACCCTGCTACAGACAACTCTTCAAGCATGATCCATGACAATGATTTACGCTCTCGGTTTATTATATTATAATGCACGCTATATATTATAAACAAATAAATACGCAAAAGCACATAGACCTACGTGCCTTTTGGATAGTTTTTATGTGGGAACTACATTTTGTTTTGCTTTATGGTTGTTGTAAAAGTTTTAAAACTGTGTGTATAAATGTGCCAACATAGTTTTATCATAAGATATGTTTAAATAAGTGTATCGCTCGCGTGCATACAGCCCGCTTACCTTAGTACCAGACAACAGAAATGAGGCGTGAGGGACAAGTCTAATGTTATATGCCTGCAAGTTCCATCACAGGTACAGAACAACATTTAATATGCTTTTTTGTCACCGAGTACAGCAAAAAGCAGCCCATACAGTCACATATGCTGTACATTTTAAGGAGAAGTGTAAATATTGCACTTATGACAGAGTTAAATGTGTTCAGATGAAGAAAAAAACCCAACGAAAAATATATGGATCACGTTAAAATGACAGTTAACGTGTATTACACATTTATTCACACGTTTGCATTACTGACTGCAGGAAAGAGGCTGCACTGGTAAGCAGTATCTTCAAAATATTGTTTAATTAAAATAAATGATCAACAAATGAATCTGTCTTGACAGTCTTTACAAGTAAAGGCATTATCTACACACAATGAATTCCCAATTAGGAAATACTACAAACTATAAAATACTTCTTGAAAATACTTAAATAACAGGCAAATCCAAATACCCAACACAAAGCGAGCTGCGTTCCAGACAAGTTCAGCTTAATGACGTAAAATGTCTCCGACACCGCCTGTAGTCCCGTTTAGCAACTTGATAGCAACCGTCTTTTAAAGAAGCGAAACTGATTAAAAAAATCAAGAGTGTGATGAAACTGATGTGTTTTATGTCGTAGAATAAAACGTGAAAGTATTTTGAGTTCGTGTTAGCCACAGACCTTATTTAAGCGCTTTAAATGAAATCCCATTGAAAAAACCCATTGACTTTGGGACGAGGGTACAGGTGTGGTGAGAAATCGGGTCCCCCCTGCAATCGAGTCCGCTAAGGACCCCAATGGGTCGTCTGCATTGAATGCTAAAATGCTAACTCGCTTCCGGGTGTTTGCATACAAATTGACATCATAGTTCCCCCACTCTATTGTTAAGACAGACCAAATTCAAAACTTGTAGGCCTATTTGGGCATTTAATTTAGTTAATAGAAGTTAAAGTCTTGAAAAGTTAGCCATATGATTTTCTCATAAAGACTGCCCCTGATATTGGCTAATTTATTACATTTTAATAAATGTCACATGATGAGTTAAATGGGATGCTTTGATCATCTAGTTGTTATATAATTGAATAGACAAAAGCACAAAACTGATTGCAATTACAAAAAAAATAATTTGTATTATTTGATATTGTATGATGATATTCAATTAAATTATTAATATTTACCTATTTATTTTCTATAGTTGAATATAAGATACTTCCACGTCTTAATATAATAACATAGTTTTTTTAATGAATGATTTCACTTAGGTGTTTACAATGCAAAACGCGATATGTCTTAAGTTCATATGGAAATAATAACCCTATTAATTACAATTAGGTTACTGCACCTTTAATGTTTCCATCTCCGCAAAAGTGAAAGACCTTCTCCAAACAGACAGACAGCTGCTCCAGACTCCACTAGTCTAGAAAGCAGTCATCTGCCTTTAAATATGTAGCGGACTGCAGCTCTTCAGTCCAGCTGCTGATGCTGCTGCTGTTTCGTCCTCAATGCCATGCTGAAAACATCCGACAACAAGCTTTTCTCCTAATCGTTGAAAGCTTCGGTGAGTCCCTCAGAATTATCCCGTTATTAATGTTGATGTTTTCGAGCAGTTTTATTGCATGTGGTCGGTGACTTTACTTCATTTTAAAGGTTATTAGGCCTAGGAAATGTAGCGTGGTATGAAAGACACTTGGGTTAAATGACACCGCGAATGCACTGTTCAAGTAATATTGATACGAACAAATCAGGAATGTTGCAACGATTGTGTTACGGGATGAACCGAGCGCAGCAGTAGCAGTTCACACAGGATTCATTTTTACGTTTACCTCAAGGGACCAACGGAACTCAACTCTTGCCTGAACTATTTTTAACTTGGCACGAGTCTGGAAATGAGCGAAGACAAAAGCATTTCTATGTGGGAACTAGAAAATGATCACAAGCGCAGAATGGATTTGTTATGGCGTGACAGAAGTAACATTACAGACTCGATAACATTTTAAAATTAAATCCTAGACAGCAAAGACGTGCTCTCAAGTCATGTTAAACATTGTAAAGTACTTTGAGTTTATTTCTGTTTTTATAACTAGAACAAATATGTACACTCAAAAAATGCTGGGTTATTTTGGGTAGGGCTGCACGATATATTGGAAAAAACTGACATTGCAATATACACTGTGATATACACTCACCGGCTACTTTATTGGATACGCTTTATTGGATTGAGGTCTGGTGACTGTGGAGGCCATTTGAGTACAGTGAACTTATTGTCATGTTCAAGAAACCAGTCTGAGATAATTCACGCTTTATGATATGGCGCGTTATCCTGCTGGAAGTAGCCATCAGAAGATGGGTACACTTTGGTCATAAAGGGATGGACATGGTCAGCAACAATACTCAGATAGGCTGTAGCACTGACACGATGCTCAATTGGTACTAATGGGCCCAAAGTGTGCCAAGAAAATATCCCCCACACCATTAAACCACCACCAGCCTGAACAGTTGATACAATACAGGATGGATCTATGCTTTCATGTTGTTGATGCCAAATTCTGACCCTACCAGAAATCAAGACTCATCAGATCAGGCAACGTTTCTCCAATCTTCTATTGTCCAATTTTGGTGAGCCTGTGTGAATTGTAGTCTCAGTTTACTTTTCTTAGCTGACAGGAGTGGCACCCGGTGTGGTCTTCTGCTGCTGTAGCCCATCCGCCTCAAGGTTGGATGTGTTGTGCGTTCAGAGATACTCTTCTGCATACCTCGGTTGTATCTCAACTCAATTTATTTCTAGAGCACTTTCAACAAACCACAATGGGTACCAAAGTGCTGTACATAAAAACACATAAAACACATGCAAACATACAAGGAGCCAAAGTACATCACAACACATGATTAAAAGCTAAAAAAAATAAGTGTTTTCAGTGACCTGAAAAGACTCAAAAGTTGGCAATAGTATCTGGATGCAGCCTTTATGATGCAAGCTGAGATTGTCAGACACCATGCACTCAATGGAGTGAGTGACATCACTGTGACGGATAGGGTTAGGGGTGGGGTTAGGTGAGTGCATTAAAAAGCATTGGATGCAGCTCAGATTGCACTGCACCATGTCTGCATCCAGACCCCTCTCAAAGTTGAGCTGTTCCTAGGGAGAGTGGAAGATCGTTCCAGAGTCTTGGAGCTGCTACTGAAAAAGCTCTATCACCTCGACATTTCAAGCGTAATCATGGAACTTGCAAGTAGAGTCAATCCTTAGAGCGAAGAGATCTCGCGGGTTGGTGTATATTAATTAAACTCAGAAATATACTCAGGGGCCAGGCCATGGGGGGATTTAAAAACATAAAGCAGTACTTTGTACTGAATTCTAAACTGGATTGGTAGCCAGTGTAGTGAAATCAGTACAGGTGTAATGTGCTCTCGTTTTTTTTTGTGAATGTTTAAAGCCTGGCAGCTGCGTTCTGGACCAGCTGCAATCACGAGAGAGAGGCCTGACTCACACCCAGTGGTATTGAGTGGTTATTTGAGTTAATGTTGTCTTTCTATCAACTCAAACCAGTCTGGCTATTCTCCTCTGACCTCTGGCATCAATAAGGCATTTGTGCCCACAGAACTGCCACTCACTGAACATTTTTTCTTTTTCGGACCATTCTCTGTAAACCCTAGAGATGGTTGTGCGTAGTGGTGTCAAAAATAATCATTTTTTCTGTGCACCGCGATGCAGATATGGACAATTCGGTATCGGTTCAGTAATAATCATAACCGGTTATTATGTACTGGCGTCATTTATCTCACATGCGCTATGTCGTCGTAGCACACTATGGCGAGGGAGGCGAGCGCGAGAATTTACAACGCTCTAACTACGTAAAAACTCAGAAACTGTGCACAATTTCACTGCGTGTGTGTTTGCTGAACACTGTTTCACTGACACTTACAGCAAAAGCCCCTATTTCACGGCGATTAAGAGAATGAAACTAATCTGCATATCTCTCTCTCTCACTGTGGCCCATGAGTGCATCTGCGTGTAAGAGCCAATCGCAGCCCTTTCTGTTGAACGCATGACCAATCAAAGGGGTGTAAGAAAGTACTTGGTGGACAAGACCCAGAAAGCGAGCGTGTTGCTTAAAGGTACAGTTTATATATCTGACTGTTTGTATTAAAGGACAAAATTGTTTTACAAATAGTATATAAATATATTTATACATTTTAATACAAGAATTGCTGTGCTGTGAAGAAAATATAAAACTGCGTATGGAAAGAATCGTCAATGCACCGTGATGCACCAAGATATCGAATTTAACCAAATCGATGGCATGATAATCGTAACCGAACTGAACCGTGAGACCAGTGTAGGTTCACACCTCTAGTTGTGCTTAAACATCCCAATAGATCAGCAGTTTCAGAAATACTCAGACTAGCCCGTCTGGCACCAACAACTATGCCACGTTCAAAGTCACTTTATCCCCTTTCTTCCCCATTCTGATGCTCGGTTTGAACTGCAGCAGATCGTCTTGACCATGTTTACATGCCTAAATTCATCGAGTTGCTACCATGTGATTGGCAGCTGGATAGGTGTACCTAATAAAGTGGCCAGTGAGTGTATATTGCGATATAAGTGCAA
Organism: Danio tinwini; assembly: GCA_903798205.1. Classification (NCBI taxonomy): domain Eukaryota; kingdom Metazoa; phylum Chordata; class Actinopteri; order Cypriniformes; family Danionidae; genus Danio; species Danio tinwini. The sequence continues at coordinate 7,930,819 of CAIGQZ010032675.1, forward strand.
TTTCACCAGATGACATAATTTTAGATCGATTTTGATAATTCTGCAGGGCAGCATATCTGCAAAAAATACAATAAAAAAAAGACAAGCAATGTTAAAAACAACAGAAAATATGCAAATAAACAATGATTTATGATTTTTGGCAAGTCAAACAGTTGTCAGAAGCACAAATTAAATATTCAACATATAATAATAATAACATTATTGTTTTAATTGAGTAATTAATTATGTAAGGTACAATTAATCTTTAAGCTACAAACGTTTTATTTAATGTGCTCAAACGGCTTCAATTTGCTTCAAATTCTTACAATCAGGTGTTAAAAACACATGCAAATAATAAACTTTCACTCTAAGGTTAAATTATGAGATTACTCCAGTATGTTGTAAATTTTAATCTCAACTACATTGCAGATTCCTGAGATGTGATTATTGCGTACTCGCACATTATGATATCAACACAGATACGATATATTGTGCAGCCCTAGTTTTGGGTATATGTTTGGGTAAAATACTCTGTAAAAAATGCTGGTTCCACAATTACTCATGTTGTCCCAAAAACAAATCAATATCTTAATTGTTATTAATTGTTAATTGTTATTAATTTGTTAACTAAACCAATTGCTGGTTTAGTTTATTTAATTACATAAAATTATTTTTAAAACCAAATTCAATCTACCAGTTGGGTTTGTCCATATTTTACCCAAATTTGGGGTGAAATAACCCATATTTTTTTAAATAGTATACAGATTAGTAGACAGCATTACAATACATTGCATAAGAATGTTAATCAGGATATTTATTGGCTGTACAGTGATAATTTAGTATTTTTTTTCTGACATACACCTATTGTACACTGTAAAAATGCATAGTTCTGCGCAATTCATTCATGGTGTCCCAGCACAAACCAATTAAGTTAACTCTACAAGTTTAAGTTGATTAAACATAAGACAACTAAGTTGTAAACATCCCAAGAATTGTGTTGTTTCAGCTCATTTTAAATAAGTCGTTTGAACAAACATTGAAATCATTTTATTTTTGAGTGTACCTTAAGTACATTCAGTACTAGTTTATCAGAAACATGAATCCTGCAGGTATATCAGTATATAATTGCATCTCGATAAATGGTAATGGAAGAAGGCCTGCATGTCAAAGCATTTCTTGAATATCAAAAATATCTGTATTTGTTGTAGAATGTAGGACATCATCACTTGCTAATTAGCTGTAGGCTACTGCATTAAGATATTTTTTTACATAAACAATTTGGGAAATTACATTCCTGCAGACAGGATTTGTACACATTCGTTTATTTTATATTGTGTTCATGAGTAAATTGCTGTATAAAAAGACATAGGCTAAGCTAAAACACATTGATGATGATGAGGTGGAGGGTAGATTGGATTTCAATCATTTGAGGATGAGAATAATTCATGCTGTGTCATCAGTGAATGTTGGTTGTAGAGGTCATGAGAATGCTGAGTCATACTGCAGAACAGCTTTCTCATGCTTACCTGCTTTCCTCTATTATAAATAGAGGCCACATTTTGTAAGTTGATCCAATGTCATAACCGAATCAGCAATTTCCATAGAAAAACTATGAGCCATGAAAGGTGGCATAAAAACACACTTCTTTATTTACTTGAATAATAATGCCGTTCATTAACAGAGGTTTTCAATGTTTATATGAACTAGGGCTGCATTATATATGTGCCACTAGCATATACCATCTGACAGAATCTTCAGGCAGTGTTTTTACATGTTGAAGGAACACACTTTTTAGGGGAAATAAACTCATTATACAAGTCACCTAGAGTTAATCAGTTGAGTTTTAATATTTTTAAATCCATTCAGTTAATATATGGGTCTGGTAGGAGCACATTTAGCTTAACTTAGCTTAGCTTAGCATAAATTATTGAATTGGATTAGACCAGTGGCTCCCAAAGTGGGGTCGGGACTCACTGTGGGGGGTCGCGGGACAATGACGAGGGATCGCTTGGTGATTTACAAAACTCAAATAAATTTTAATAAACTATTACAATGACCATATTTTATTAATAGCCCACAGAAGATAGTTAATAGTTACGTTAAAGAAACAACAATATCAACATACACATAAACATCTATCAGCCTTTAAACTTTTTCTCTTGTATTCTTTTCTTTTGGATTATAACCCCTGTGTATAGATTAACCACACAGCAATAGCGTTAGCTGCAACAGATTGATTTTACGGGGCCAGATACATTTTTTGACAACCTTAATGGCACTCTAATACATTAAAAATAAGATATTTGAGATTAATATTAAATTAAATTGATAAATTACTTAAAAAAATGTAATGGTAATTAGACTGTTGCATTTTTGTGTTGTCAATATGCTCATGTTTATATATGCCTATAGTTGTGTGTGCACCGTTTGCATATTTATAACCACCTTTGAGAAAAAATTCATGTCACGAGTCACTGACATTGTTATTTTGGGGGTCGCGGGCTGAAAAGTTTGGGAACCCCTGGATTAGACCATTAGACTTTTAAAACCAACAGAAAAGTTGCTATTTTCTAGGTTGATATGTCAAGGAAATATACTCTCTTTCCCACCCACCCCTATATAAAATGAAGCTTTTAATGATTTTTTAAAAAAGTTAAGTAACCAATATAATTTATACACTACCCTGCTAAAAAAAATCCAGCTTAAACCAGCCTAAGCTGGTTGGCTGGTTTTAGCTGGTCGACCAGCCTGGTTTTAGAGGGGTTTTGGCCATTTCCAGGCCGGTTTCCAGCCATTTCCAGCCTGGTCTTAGCTGGTCAGGCTGGGAGTTGACCAGCTAAAACCAGCTTGACCAGCCAAAACCAGCTATGTCCAGCTTAAACCAGGCTGGTCAAGCTGGTTTTAGCTGGTCATTTTCCATCCTGACCAGCTAAGACCAGGCTGGAAACCAGCCTGGAAATGGCCAAAACTCCTCTAAAACCAGGCTGGTCGACCAGCTAAAACCAGCCAACCAGCTTAGGCTGGTTTAAGCTGTTTTATTCAGCAGGGTAAAAATGCTGGGTTCCACACAATTTGTTACAACAACATGAAGGAATTAAGATAACTTATTAGTTTTTACATGTTTAAGTGGATTGATCTTAAAATAATTGAGTAGTCCCAAAAAGACTCAAGGATTATGTGGTTTCAACTTATTTTAAATAAGTAGGGGAATGCAGGGTAAAATGTAACAGAGTATTAAGGTATTTGCTCAGGGTTGACCATGGCATGCTTTCGAGGTTTTCGCCACAGTGTCAGCACATATCTTTCTGCACATTAATATAGAAGAAATTTTTTATGACATTCTATAACAATAATTAATATTTTACAGTACTGTGACGGTTGGGTTTAGGGTTGGGGTGGGGGGTAGGCGTTAAAAAATAAAATTTATTGGGTAATTTAATAGATAACATAAATAATACTCTGTACAACTACTGTTTTTAGGTTACTGTGACGGTTGGGTTTAGAGTTGGGGTGGGGGTAGACGTTAATAAAATACAATGAATGGGAAATGTAATAAATAATTCTCTTTCACTTCCGGCCGCAAACGTATCTGTTCTAGCAACAACTGGTTAGCTGTAACAGAATGATACAAATAAGTCAAACACTGTTGGACACCCATTAAACAAAGAAAATCAGTTTTGAATTTTGTGTGTAATGTTGAGAACTTTTTATATAAAAATAGTTTTTAATAAAAATAAATAAATTGTATTGCTAATAATGCAAATAAATGCATTGAATAATAATGGATAACAATGCAAATACAGTAAATTCAAATGTGTTTATCCAATAGATAAATAAATAAATTAACATGCTGTGTGCCTCTATCTGTTAAAGGGGTGGTCCACAGTGTATTTTTAAGGCTTGGTTGTGTTTATAAGATGCAAAGCAATGTGTGCTCTTGCTTCATTTGTAGAAAATCTGGGTATTTTTTCATATATCTTACTTTGATTATATACTGCTACTCAGCTAACATGAAAAGGACTGTCATATTTCCTAGTTCCTCTGAAAGGCCCACCCTCAAGAAGCTCTAATTGATCCGCTAACATAATGTGCTGTGATTCACGGATTGGCTCTACGTCACTCCCCTACAAGCGTACGCTTTTGCTCTGTGTAAACAGTCCAGTCAGAGGCTCAGAGCAGCTGTTAGCGGCGTTAGCTGCCTGAATCAGACAGAAATGAAGAGCACACAGCTCTCGTCTGCTCTCTAAAATAAAATATGACAAGTGTCTTTCACATATATTCAGAATAAGCATGTGTAAGTAATATAAAACGTTCTCATATCTTTTGCGAGTTTGTTATTTGAGATGTAGAACGCACGGAAAGCGGCCGCATAGAGAGTTTATAGCAGTTTGACTGATGAATATGAATTTGTAGCTAAATTGTTAGCTGTGCCAAACAGCATTTCCTGATGTTTACATCCTTGTTAACGTCCTACCACAACATACCATTAACGCTAGAAACTGTGCTTGTAGTTGATCAATTTTAACAAATAAAAATACTAACAGGTCACAATCCACCTGGCTAACAATCCACAGCTTCGTCTGTTGGAGGAGTTTTTAGCTGAATCCAGCACTGAACTGAGAGAGATTCTGGAAATTCTACTTTGTCAAATGCTAGCGCTATATCTTTTTTTATAATTCTCTGGAACATAATTAAAATTAAACTGTAAGCACTTCTCTCTTTGTGTCGTGTCCTTTGGAAGCCCAAAAATAGAAACAGAACAAGCTCTGTGAAAATAGCAGCGTTTGGATGGCATTTGAGCTTTCACTGCTTTAACATTACAGCGCCTCTGGCCACGCTCCTTCGCTGCGCAGGGTGTCTACGCATGGTGAATGCACGTAACTGGAAGCCCTTGTGATCTCACTAGCTCGGATACATTTTTTTGTAGTTCCCAAACTTGTTCGCTGTAGGCTTTGCTAAGTTAACGCTGTAAAAGCCAGTGTCTCCCTTTGCATTGAAATTTGAGCATATTACATTCAGAGATGTTGATTACACAGCTACATTACACATCAACTAAAGTGTAAAATATGATATTGTAGTGGACCACCCTTTTAAAACTTGCCCCGCAGGTGGGGTAAATAGTAACAATTTACTCCTGCTATTTTTTGCATAGTGCACAAAAACCATAGGTCTGGCAATTATACTTTTTAGTGCTCATTTGTAGAAGACTTGTGTGTTGTTGGTAAAAAAAAATATGGCTTGTCTAACCCCATTATTTTGTTCATTATTTGGCCAAAACCCAAAAAGTGTTACTTTGTGCGCCCCTCTACCCTAGTTTGAACAAACAGCAAACACAATTTTTTGAGTGTAACCTATGAATTTACCCAACAATCTCACATGCATAACACAAAAAGTTGAGAAATACTGGCAAAATGAAAAGGAATTTTCTCAAAATGTTTTTAACAAACAAGATTTTGACAAAGTAAAAGCCAACTATCGTACTTAAAGAGACAGTTCACCCAATACTCCCCAAAAATCCTGTCCTCATTTACATTCACTTGTCACAAATCACTTTGAGTCCTTTCTTTTGCTGAACCCAATAGAAGATATTCTGAAGAAACCTGTAACTATTGACTTCCATGTTTGTTTTTCCTATTATGGAAGTCAATGGTTCCCAGCTTTCATAAAAAAGTCTTCATTTAAGTTTAACAGAAGAATAAAAAAAATCATAACGACTCAGAACCACCTCAATGAGAGTAAATAAGACTCTGAATTAAAATTTTGGGTGAACTCTCTCTTTAAAGTAATGAACTCCATCAGATCCGTCTGGTTTCTCTCAAGGAGGCGTTAAAAAATAAACAGTATTTATGGCTGATTTTTAGAATAACTTGAATAGACTGAAATGTTAAACAATGTTATGATATTAAATATTTTGAGGACTGTAAAGTGTATCTATCAGTGGCTGAGTAAAAACAGAGGGTGTCGAGGGGCCGAGCCGCTCTCACCACATGCCTGGCCGACAAGATAAAGGGACTTGTTAACATGAAACGTGCCCTGATGGAGCTGAGGAGCTGATTATCTCTCAGAGCCAACAGAGTCAGATGGTGTGACAAAGACAAACATTCTGAAAGCTGGAGAGCAAACTGTTTTCAGGCTGTGTGTGACCATTACCTGCCATATAAGTGTAACTGCTTCCCTTTTGTCTCTTTTCTAATCATCTCTGTAAGACGACAGAGGGGTATGACAGACCAGGAGAGCCCCACTGTGGATGATCCCCCTCCAACATACACAATCTTCGTCCTTGTCTTCTTCTTCTTCATCACGGGCCTTCTGGGTTTCCTAATCTGTCACTTATTGAAGACGAAGGGCTACCGCTGTGAACTGGAGGAGGATGAAGAAGACTGTGAAGGCAAACTGGGAGCAGACCAAGATGGCAAGTCATGTCAACCTTTGTTTTACCAAATTCATACGTATTAAAGGGATAGTTCACCCTAAAAAGAAAAATCTGCCTTTATTTACTAACCATTTAAACGTTCCAAACTTTCTCTATTCTGATAAACACAAAATAAGATATTTTTGGGAATACTGGAAACCAGTAACCATTGGCTTGATAATAGTGTTTGTTTTTGCTACTGTGGAAGTCAGTAGTTTTCAGCTTTTTGGAAATATCTTGTTTAGGTTTCAACAGGAGGAAGAAACTTAAAAAGGTTTCATAAACAAATGTAAATTGTAGGGGTGTACTATCCCTTTAAGAGAAAATTAAATGAAAAGAAAAGAAAGTTGGGTAACGCTTTATAACTGCACCCTGTTAACCATATATTCACCTTATTCTCCACGTACGAGCGGGCCATTTGAATCATTCACTTCCATTCATTTGTAGACGTTAAAAACAACTCGTTTTGCTTGCTGCTTGATGTTGCAAACTGATATTTTCTTATTATATTATTCTACTTTGTCTGTATAATCATGCAAACACTTGTTTGTAGAGCAAGTAGTTTGACCGTTTTCTGCCTTTTGTTATTCCTAGTCATTTCTCCTATTCGCTTGTTAAGTGTGACGTCACACGAAGGGGCTTCCGGGTCCAAGCGCTCTATGAAACTGCATGAGGACACTCATCAAATGCTAATAATAAATGTTTACAAAGCGCTGTAATACTTTCGAAAATCACGATTGCAATATATATGTCCATGCCTAATATCTGATGGCCAGAAAGTGATTTTTTATAAATTGTTAAAATTGAAAAAATCACTTTTAAAAGTGATTGTTGTGTACACTATGACCTTATATAAAATTCACTTTAATGTGTGATATGAATAAAAAGTGATCATGAACTAATATTTTGTCTATTTAAATGAGTGGCGGCTTGGACCCGGAAACAGTATTACATACGTCACCAACACCTCACCACTTAACAAGCGGATAGGCAACTGAATCGGAAGTTCTAAAACAATCGCAAAAACGAGCGCACTTCCGCATTGAAGAATAATGTCAATTAAGTATTAGCAATTAGTTAATTAATCATTTGTTAAGCATTGACTTTACATGAATAGACATTAGTGAGCAGTTTATAAATAAAGCTGACATGTGGTAATCTTGGCTTATAAAAACATATATAATGTGCTTCATGAGTGTATTTTCATATTGTTAATCATTAATTTTTCATGTCTAAATAAAGTATTGCATTATTGGAAAGTAATTGATGAAAAATACGTTTTTTGCGGTCTTACCTAAAAAAAAAACTATTAAAACAGTTTAAACATCACTGAATAACACTGAATGTTTCATCATACACTCAAAATGTTCAAACTACGTATTTAAAATAAGCCGAATCAACACAATTTTTTGAGGGTTTTTTTTTGGTGGCAAGTAATTGCCCCCCCCCCACACACACACACACACACTTAATTGTTTTTGCTACTTAATTGCTACTTAATTGTTTTATGTTCAATCTACTTAAATTTGTAAAAACAATTAAGTTAACTTAATTGATTTGAGTTGGGACAACATGAAGGAATTATGTGCAACCCAGCATTTTTACAGTGTATTCACTCAAAAAAATGTCTGCTTGTTCAAACTACTTAATTGAAATGAGTTGACGCAACTAAATTCTTAAGATTATTTTGGGGACAACTTAATTGTTTTGAGTTCAGTCCACTTAAATTAGGTAAGTTAACTTAATGGATTTGACAACATTAATAAATTGTGTGGAGCCTAGCGTTTTTACAGTGTTTTAATATTGTTAAATGACACAAAAAAGTTGACACTCCTGTTATTCAGCAATGTTTAAACTGTGCAGTTATTCTACTATAAGATTGTGTATAGTATCGTTGTTCTACACTCAAAAAATATTTGTTTTTGCTTGTTCAAACTACTTACTTAAAATGAGCTGAATCAACACAATTCTTGAGATTTCATTGGGACAACTAAATTTTTTCATGTTCAATCCACATAAATTTGTTAAAAGTGTTAAGTTAACTTAATCGATTTGTGTTTGGTCAACATGAATGAATTATGTGGAGCCCGTCATTTTTTACAGTGTATCTTGAAATTAATATTTTTGTTTCTGAACCACTCTGTCGTTAATTTCCTTTGTTCTGTTTAGAATATAACTGAGCTTTTAATTGTCATTTATTAGGGATTTACAAACATAAATAGTCCTCATTTTAGATGAGCTCACAAAACTGTAGAAATGTATGTTGATGAACTGTAACAGAGGCCAGCAAGCGAAGTGCTATGCAGGTAAATCTCACTCCTCTGACCTCTAAAGGTGCTCTGGCAACATACGCTAGAGGCCATGGTCTTTAGCCTCCTTGTTAAAGCAACTGACTCCCATACAAAGCATCGCCGGTCGATCGCAACTCAGAACCGATTGGGTGCAGCAGGACTGGTCAGTTACATGTGGGGGCTCGTCCGGGATGGGAGTGAGGTTTAGGGGGGTGAGTGTATGGGAGGCCAGCTAGCAAGTGCCATTCAAGTAAACCTCACTCTGACCTCTAAAGGTGCTCTAGTGCCAGACGCTAGAGGCCATGGTCTTTAGCCTTCTTGTTAGAGCAACCGACTCCCATACAAAGAATCACCGGGTCGATCCCAGCTCAGACCGGGTTGGGTGCAGCAGGACCGGTGGGTTACTAAAGCATGTATTAACATACAGAGTAACTATTACTATATGAATGAATAATAAGATGATTAAACATTCATTTGAAGTTTATTTATCATTTTCTTACTTGTTCTGAAGGATCTTGAAAAGCACCAAATAATCCTAAATAACTGGTTTGTATATAATGCAATACTCAATTTAGTAATTAACAAATAATTCATTAACACAGTCAATCATTAAGCACATTATATATGTGCAATGTAAGTCGAGAATACAGTATTTGTAGCTGTATTTATGAACTGCTTACTAATGCCCTTCTAACGATTTAACTAACTATTTAATATATTAATAATAGTCGGCAGAGTGGCTCAGCCATTAGTACTGTCACCTCACAGCGCTGGTTCGAGTCCCGGCTCGGCCAGATGGCATTCTGTGTGGAGTTTGTATGTTCTACCTGGTGTTGGCGTAGGTTTCCTCCGGGTGCTCTGGTTTTCTACACAGTCCAAAGACATGCGCTATAGGTGAATTCGATAAATTAAATTGGCTGTAGTGTATGAGAGTATGTGACTGTGAGAGTGTATGGGTGTTTCCCAGTACTGGGAACATATGCTGGATAAGTTGGTGGTTCATTCTGCTGTGGCGACCCCTGATAAATAAGGGACTAAACCGAAGGAGAATGAATGAATAACTTATTAATAGTGTGCAGTTATTATCTAGTTTTTAGAAATTAACAAGTGCATTGTGTATATTAATACAGGTTTGAGAAATTAAGATTCTTGTCTTTTTAATTTTGTCCCATAGAGGTTTTTATTTGTCTTCAATGCTTTTGGCTTACTATCAAGACATCCCTGAGATTGTGTGCTTTCGTAATCTGTCATTGGATCCAATAATAAACACAGTTTTTCCATTGACCTTTTGAATTTCCCCCAGACATTTATGGCTAACTGGGATATTATATGACATAGATTTATTAAAACATTTCCACCCACAGGTCACACAGAATGAAGAACCATCTCTAAAGTACTGATACATAGTACATCTGTTTATGTCTTTCCTTAAACATTGTTAAAATGAAGTTGTGAATGTAACCTGCCAGTGAGGTTGGAAATGTGCATTGTCTAATTGAATTTAATAGACACTACAACTGAACTTTATATGCTTAAAGGGACAGTTCACTCACCAAATAATACACTGTTTAAAAAATCTGTAAAATTAACGGAAAAATACCGGCAGTTGTGGTTGCCAGAATTTTTCCGTAAAAAATACGAAAGTTAAAATTTTCGGAAAATAACTGTATTTCATAAACTGATACGATGTTCAGTTCACAAAAACATAGCTTAGTGCATGAAAACGTAAAGTCATTCAATGCACTAATGTGTTCATGTGTGTTTACAATTAGCAAACAGATTTTCACTGCATAAGTAACTACACAGTTACCTTTAAACAAAAGAAGATGCAGCATAACATACTCTTAGTTCATCTTGTACTTGCACCCAGATGCTACTATCTTCCACAATGGTGACACAAAAAACATTTTACAGTACTTTGCAGGTTTTTTTCTTGATTTTACAGTAAAATACCGGCAGCTGTGGTTGCCAGTAATCTACTGTTTTTAACATTTTACGATAGTAAATTCAATCTACAGAATATTTCCATTAAAAATACATTCCACAGTCTGTATTTTTTATCGAACACATTTAACCCCTTAAATCCCAGAGCAAAATCCTCACTATTGTCCTCACTTCAGAGGGTTGAACACTCAGAAAGTGATGAAGTTAATGAGATAATTAAGTGTCTAATTAAAGGAGGATTGAGTTATTGATGAACAACTGTTAACAAGCAGAATCACTGAAGAAAATAAAACACAAAAAAAAACGCAGTCAAAACCAAAGATGAAATCAACTGAGAATAAATCTCTACATAAATTAATAAAAATAAAACAAATTACACAATCAAAATGTAATTTCTCAAGATCTCAGCAGAGATCATTAAACAACTCCACAAACATGAGGAGCTTCACTTATTACTGACCTTTGGCTTTATTTCTGTAACATGAACAAAAACTCTTAATGCAATTTCTGTTGCTCATTTGAAGTCACCATGATGGAGGACAGAGTCTGCTTTAGTTGAGCTTTTCAACTATTTGTTCTGACACTACTTTTTATTTTGGCTGCTATAATTAATTGTGTTAATCACACCAATTGTATAGCATGAAAAGCCAAAGGAAAAAAAAAAACAATAAAAAGTCTGATAAGATTAACTATGATATCCAAACCACCCTCACCTGCTTGTGCACTCATTGAATATCTTGTTAGTTATAAGTGAGAAATGAATACCACATGTAAATGAAACCACTTGACCTACAGCAGCTAATGACTGTTTACCAGGTCTAAATACACCAATCAAAATGAGAATGTTTGATCTATGGCAAAACTTAAAAACACACAGACATCAACAATTAGTCATTGAATCTCAACAACGGAGACAAATAAAAAATAAAAATCAACCCAGAACAACACAAAACAATCTACTGAAATATTACACCCGAAGAACAAGATAAAATAAAGAAAAGAAAAAAAAAGAAAATTGTAAGACCTTTAAGCTGCAGAATATATTCATGCAGCAATGCATGCTGGGATTTTTGTACTAAGCTGGCACCCAGCATGCATTGCAGCATGATTGAATTAAACAGCTTTTTTTTTCTTTTTTTTAAGCAACCATGGTTGAGGTTCATATCCTGATTCTTGATGTCTGTGTGTTATAATGTGTAGCTGGACACCACAAGGTTTTTTGCATAAAACTAATTAAATTTTCATTTCTTATTAATTCCTTAGTTGATTGTTGAACCTCCATGGGAAACTGTAAAATATCCCAAACAATATCAAATAAAACTATTTTCTATGGCTTAACTTATTAAATACTAGAAATTACATCTGTAACAATCAAGTACAGTATACAGTACACATGGAGTGCAGAATTATTAGGCAAATGAGTATTTTGACCACATTATCCTCTTTATGCATGTTGTCTTACTCCAAGCTGTATAGGCTCAAAAGCCTACTACCAATTAAGCATATTAGGTGATGTGCATCTCTGTAATGAGAAGGGGTGTGGTCTAATGACATCAACACCCTATATCAGGTGTGCATAATTATTAGGCAACTTCCTTTCCTTTGGCAAAATGGGTCAAAAGAAGGACTTGACAGGCTCCGAAAAGTCAAAAATAGTGGGATATCTAGCAGAGGGATGCAGCACTCTTAAAATGGCCAAGCTTCTGAAGCGTGATCATCGACCAATCAAGCGTTTCATTCAAAATAGTCAACAGGGTCGCAAGAAGCGTGTGGAAAAACCAAGGCGCAAAATAACTGCCCATGGACTAGTATCATCAAAGATGAGCTTGTGGGGCCTTTTCGGGTTGAGGATGGAGTCAAGCTCAACTCCCAGTCCTACTGCCAGTTTCTGGAAGACACCTTCTTCAAGCAGTGGTACAGGAAGAAGTCTGTATCCTTCAAGAAAAACATGATTTTCATGCAGGACAATGCTCCATCACACACGTCCCAGTACTCCACAACGTGGCTGGCAAGAAAGGGCCTAAAAGAAGAAAAACTAATGACATGGCCTCCTTGTTCACCTGATCTGAACCCCATAGAGAACCTGTGGTCCATCATCAAATGTGAGATTTACAAGGAGGGAAAACAGTACACCTCTCTGAACAGTGTCTGGGAGACTGTGGTTGCTGCTGCACGCAATGTTGATGGTGAACAGATCAAAACACTGACAGAATCCATGGATGGCAGGCTTTTGAGTGTCCTTGCAAAGAAAGGTGGCTTTATTGGACACTGATTTGTTTTTGTTTTGGTTTTGAATGTCAGAAATGTATATTTGTGAATGTTGAGACGTTATATTGGGTTTACTGGTGAAAATAAATAATTGAAATGGATATATATTTGTTTTTTGTTAAGTTGCCTAATAATTATGCACAGTAATAGTCACCTGCACACACAGATATCCTCCTAAAATAGCTCAAACTAAAAACAAACTAAAAACTACTTCCAAAAATATTCAGCTTTGATATTGAGTTATTTGGGTTCATTGAGAACATGGTTGTTGTTCAATAATAAAATTAATCCTTAAAAATACAACTTGCCTAATAATTCTGCACTCCGTGTAGTTTCTCATTGCCTTTCTTGCTTTAACTGATGAGTTTCAGAAACACAGTTATAACAGCCAGAGAAACATTAAGATAGAAGAGTAAATGTTCAAGAGCACAACTAAAGCAGCCTCTGATCTTCATGATGATGAGGTCAAATGAAATATTTTCAATAAAAAAATATAAACATCTGTTAATTATCAAATATTCTTGCAGATATGAGAGAATTGAAGTCAAACTGTAATCAGTGAAGCTGCTAATGCTGTTATTAATGGAGTTGTTTAATCCTCTGTTTTAATTCAGTTGGTTTGGAAAGGGTGTCTTTATAGTTTATTTCCTGTTCTTTCCTTCAGTGATTGTGCTTGTTAACAGTAGGTGTTCATCAGTGTCTGAATTCAGTCATTTGTGGTCATTCACTCTATCTAGTGGACTAAACTAATTGACTAATTTTTATGGACTAGTGAATGAGGGTGTGTGGTGAGATTTCAGACACTCTTATTAGTTTCTCGAAAACAAAGTTTAGATCTGTTACAGCTATTTTTCGTATTTTGTACAGAAATAAGCCGTTAATCTTTTAACAGGTTTTCACTGTAGATTGTACAGACTTTTACTGTTAAAATAAATTTTCTTTTTTGGGGGTGAACAGTCCCTTTAAAGACTTTGCATGTAATGATCAGTTTAATGACTACAGTGCATCTGTTTTTTTTTTTTTGTTTTTTTTTTAATAAATTTGCAACAATTTCAAAAACTCTTTTTTTCACATTGTCATTATGGGGTATTGTGTGTAGAATTTTGAGGAAATAAATTAATTGATTCCATTTTGGAATAAGGCTGTAACTTTATAAAATGTGGAAAAAGTGAAGCGCTATGAATACTTTCCGGATGCACTGTATATAGGAGGAGACAAAAAGGCAAGTTTAATAAATGTGGTTGTTTAATTTGGTCATCATCTTGATCCAGTGGAGGATTTACCCTAATGTGCAAACCTAGGGATTGATATTAAACAAATATCCTTAAACTGAGCAAATGGAAAGTGTATTTTTTGGCATGTGTTGACACAATCATAATCAAATATTATATAAAAATAAAAAATCTATGTTTTCCCCCAAGATGTATCAGAAGACAGTCAAGACACTGTGGAACAAATTCTGAAGTGTATCATTGAGAATGAAGGTACAGAAAAAAAGTGCATTATTTCATTCTATATTCATTTCTATCTATGCAGATACATACCTAGGTCTACATTTCTGGGGACAGCGAAATTCATTAACAGAGGTTCATTTGCTTGCACTTTTTTGTTTTTTACAAATCCACCAGAGGCCGCTGTGTACGATTTTTGATGATCTCTAATTTATCTTGCGCATTCTCTACTTGTAAAAATCCACCAGAAGGTGCCATATATACTTCAGCCGACCAAGGGTGCATTTCCCAAAACCATCGTTAGCCAACTAAGGTCGCAAGTTCCGTCGTTACAAACATAGTTTGTTGATTAGCCATTTCCCAAATCCATCGTTCCAATGAACATTCGCAAACTGCGTCACAAACTTGAGCAATTGAAACTACACCTCTGAAGCTGTAGTTAGAAGCATAGTTCCTGGCTGTGTTCTATTCCCACTTATCCCCCCTATGCCCTATTAATTTAGAACATTCTAACATTCAAAGTTGGAATTATTAAAAATAAAAATTAAAGGCATTAAGGTCATCTGTCTTAGGTGTAATTTGCTTTCAAAGTATTTTTACAGTTCAGTTTTAGCGATCTTCATGTATACAATTGTGCTCCCTTTGCAGTGCACTTTGAAAACATTGATATCATTTTGTACACAGCCTCATGGCGAACGCTAGGTGAGGTATTATTTAAAAGCGGAATTTATGTTATGTCTCCAAAGCTTGTGAAAATAAAAAAAACATAGCATAAGTTAATTCTTTTATTTTATAGTGGGTATAAAAGTATTAAGTATCTGTACTGTATATGACATGGGCCTGTTGGTTAGAACTTTCTGCTGTGGTTTGCATGTGTCAAACTGTAAAAGTAGACTTAAAAAAAACAAAAAAAAAACTATATCCTAATTAATAATAATAATAATAATCATCATCATTAATATTATTATTAAAGTAAATATATTTATAATAATTTGCCTCATTATTTATTTATTTATATGATTTATATGTGATATTAGAATAGTGTTAGCTTTTGTAAGTGAGTTTATGTTTTAGAATAGAATATGTAATGTTCAACTTCTCAATAATATTAGTAAAGCAAACATAGGCCCTATATGTGTTGTTTACATATATTTCAATTAATATGGAAAACGAGTGCATGTTTTTACCAAAACTAATATTGGATTTTATTTTAAACGTGTGTTTGTGTAAAACAATATAATTTGCTCAAAGAAATGATGGGGGTGTTCTCTAAAGAAGTTACTTCACCCCGTTTAGAGCATCATTATGGGCGTTTTACGATATAACTAACGTGGTTCAATCGATGGATCTGCGACAGAGGAACTACAGGTTTTGGGAAACATTCGTCACTATATCGTTCTTTTCCCAAATGATGCATCTTACTATGTTAGTTCAGCCGCGAGTTAGGTTGTTGTTTGGAAAAGGCACCCCAGGCCAGCTTGCTGTAAGCTGATTGACTGACTGACTGATCCAACCACCCCCTTCCCTAAACTCAACCGATGGTGTTTACAAAAGCATCTAGAAAAAGAAAAGCTGTTGCGGCCGCGTGATTTCACCACATTTTCAGCCTGTTGTTTATTTAGTTATTTATTTTTTTGCTTTTGTTTAACCTGGTTTCTGGAACCGCTGTTAGTCAGACTCAAACCCCATCGTCACATTAAACTCTGCTCCAAGCCATCCACATGGAGTTAAGCAGTTAGCTGGTTGCGAGAAAAGGAACAGAAGCCGTCGACGGCATCATACCACCCCATAGCGTTCATTTTAAAGATGAAATGCACCCAGACATACCTCTGGCTACAAAATTTGCGCTCTCCAGAAATGTAGACAGGGGTACATATCCACAATGAGCCTGTTTTGATTTAAATGATTTTTTACTACATTTCTCATGGTTTTGTGTTTCAGCCAATGTGGAGGCCTTCAGAGAGATGTTGGTTGGCCAAAATGTTTGTGAACATCATGACCCACGGTATAATATTTCAGTTCTACAGTGTGATAAATAGTTAAAAACCAACCTTCAGGTCACATTTGGCTCTTTTTTTGTGTAAAGTTGTTTTGTGTACACTGCAGTTTAAGTCAAAATGCATGCTATTAACTACGTTTTTTTGGTAGTTATACAGTATGGTTTTATTTTATGTCCGTAATCCTACCCAAAACCTAAATTCACTATACAATATATATAAATAAGCAGCTAAAGCCTAGTTAACACTACAGGATTTTAAGCCTGATTTGAGCCCGATTTGGAAGTTAATGAGCTCGCCGACAGATCGGGCTGTGATCGGAGAAAAATCTGCGGGTGCACGGCGCTTGTCAGTCTTTATGTGTGAATTACTGAACACTGCGTCAAAGAGGCTCGCTGAAGCGTCACCGACACCTCACAGATGGAAATCCAACATCTAGCATGCTGAATAATCCAGAGCAGTCGGCCGACTCGACCCCACGATGTAATGATGAGCTGCAGTCAATGAGAGAGCATATCAACATAAGCTGAATGGCCGTGTGTTCAGAAGCTGAACAGAAACATCTGTGATTGGCCAGAATGGGCATCGATGCACTCGCTTCATTCTGTTAACACGGACACGAGAGTAGGCTGTATTAACAGTGGAACTAGAATTCTGTAACTATTAGAATTACCATACTGGTCATTCTGACCGTTATCATATAAGACGTCATATTGTCACGTCATATTTACATTCAAAGCTTCTATTGAGATATTAAAATTAAGCTTTGAATGACTGTCATCATATGTTATGACAGCATTACCCTAAAAATATTATCTTTTTTGGTAATACAGCCTGTAAATATGTAGTTAAGATACTAGAACATGCAAAGGTCTGAGCCTCGCTTTCGTTTTCACTTTGAAACAGGAGCTATTTCACGGCACAGAATAAATTGTTTTAAAAGATATATCTGAAGTAAATTTATGTTTTTGCTATCAGAAAGTTGTTTGTTTTAGCAGGAATTTGCTAGGCAAAAAAATGCATGCACATATGTCACAGCAAAAGTCGTAGACATGCATGCAGTCATTTTGACCAATATGGTAATTAAAGGTAGAAACTCTCAGTTCTTTACTGTTTTGTAATAAAAAAAAAATAACAATGTTAGAAAGAAATACACATATATTAAGAAAACGTCAGGGTGTTATAGATATGTTAGTTTTATTTCAAAGAGTTATAAAATTACAAAAATGAAAAACTCTCTGTGTATCTTTCCACTTGAACTTTGCAGATGAGTGATTGATTCGCTGATGCATCATTTAAATGCTCCCTTAAAAGCTTGAAATGCTGTCACTGATGTAATCAGCACACACACAGCCAATAGTGTTCAGCTTTTTCTGACAGCTCCTCCCTCAAAATTTCATTGGCTGTGGTTTGGTAGCTTGACTGAACTGTTGGCGAACGAGTTATTGTCAGATTATGTGGTGTTAGAGAGGCCAGCAGGGGGTGCTCAACCTGTGGTCTGTGTGAGTCCTAATGCCCCAGTAAAAGTGAAGGGGACACTACACTGTCAGTGGGCACCGTCTTTCGGATGAGACGTTAAACCGAGGTTCTGACTCTCTGTGGTCATTAAAAATCCCATGGCACTTCTCGTAAAGAGTAGGGGTGTAACCGGTGTCCTGGTCAAAGTCCCTTAATCGGCACTTTCCCATCATGGCCTCCTAATCATCCCCATCCATCAAATTGGCTCTATCTCTGTCTCTTCACTCAACCTATAGCTGGTGTGTGGTGAGCGCACTGGCGCCGTTGTCCTGTGGTTGCCGTCGCATCATCCAAGTGGATGCTACACACTGCTGGTGGTGTGAAGAGACTCCCCTCATGATTGTAAAGCGCTTTGGGTGTATGGCCATACACAATAAATGCGCTATATTAATACACATTACATTACATTACATGTAGTGTGTGACCCCCCCTCTTGTGGATTGTTTACATAGTGTCATGTAGTGTGAACACCACAGTGATTAAAAGACACAAAATCAAGTCATGTAGTGTGAACTGCACAGTGATCTGCCGATGTTTAAAATGTGAAACTAGGCTAAAATTTAAGTGTTAACTAGGCTTAATGGACTCTTTTCACAAGCCTGTTATGACGCGTTTAACGGTCATCAGCATATTAAATCCTTGAATGTTTTTAATATATATTTTTTTACGTATTAACATTTATATGTATTTATGTATGTATTATATCATCTTTGCTTCAAATTACAAACAACTCATTAACGCTTGTGCGAGGTGTTTCTAATGCAGCGTCTACGAGATAGGACAGTAAATTTGACGTTATTCTCTCTTCTGGCTGCCGTCATCAGTCTCAAACAATTTTTTTTTCTTTTTTCTTTATAACATCATTGTGGAGTTTTTCTTTTATTATTTGAGCAAATTTTTTTGTTGTACTCTCCCATTCACTGCGCTGTACGTTTTCCCAACTATGAGGACTTCCCCTACTGAGAAACCCCGAAATATAAAAAAAGGGTCTATTAACAGTTTACCGAGCTAATAATCTTAGTTAATGCTTTGTTAATAGCATGAATTGTGATTTGAAGTAAAGTGTTACCAGATGCTTATGTCAAATTTAAAATTTTAAATATTTTATGAAAGAGCAGCTATGGACATTCATAAATGTATTGTGTTTGGCTTCTGATATCATTGGATTCCAGCCACATTTAGACTGTAAAAATTGCTGTAAAATTTACAGTATTGCTGACATTTTTGGTTGCCAGTAATACTGTACAATTTACAAGTGCACTGTGAATTACCAAATACAGTTGTGCTGTAAAAATATAGAACAGTTGTAATTGTTAATTTACAGTCTGCTTGTAAATTTTGCCAGTAATACTGTAAAAATAGCTGGTAATAATTACAATTGTGCAACTACAATTTGACAGCAATTTGACAGCATTTTTTTTACAGTGTGGCTGTACAAAACAGCTTTTTGATGCCGCTTGATATTTTGAAAATTTATCTTGAGAAATTACATCTGCGTTGAAAAATAAGGTGGATAGGTTTAGTGGATATCAGTTGGAGGATTTAGAGATACAGTTTTGCATGATCACATGAACCATATACATTTAAAGTCAGAATTATTAGCCCTCCTGATATATTAGCCCCCCTTTTTTTCTCCAGTTTCTGTACAGAGAGATTTTTTCAACACATTTCTAAACATTTTAGTTTTAATAACTTATCTCTAATAACTTTATCTTTGCCATGATGACAGTAAATAATATTTTACTAGATATTTTTTTCAAGACACTTCTATACAGCTTAAAGTGACATTTAAAGGCTTAACTAGGTTAATTAGGTTAACTATGCAGGTTAGTGTAATCAGGCAAGTTATTGTATAACGATGGTTTGTTCTGTAGACAAAAAAAAAATAGATTAAAGGGGGCTAATAATTCTGAATTTAACTGTACATTGAGATTATTCAAGTTCTTCAAATATTTGTTTGCAATATATTTTTCATGGACAACTGAATAAGCATGTAACATATAAAAGAAATGTTTACATTTAGTACTCACTTTACGGTATAGTCCACACTGTTATCACTCGATTGAATGGGCATTATCAGTGGTTATAGATATGGCCAGTAGGGGCCGTCTGCACCTACTAGTAGGCTCAGAAGACATGGTTAATCAACTATACATCACATACGGCTGTGGCAGGAAATTAACGAGAATTATTTATATTATTTATTAAATTTCCCATTAATTGTATTTTATTAACGTCTACCGATACCCCAACCCAAACCCAAGCGTCACAGTAATGTAAAAACAGATCTGGATCTGGAGTCTTCTCTATTAGTATAGCTGATTAACCATGTGTATGGATGATAACAGCCTTCTAAGCCTACCAGAAGGCCCCTACTGCCCCATATCTATCAGCTGATAACCACTTATAACACCAATTCAATCGAGTGATAACATTCAAAGCGGGTGAAAGAAGCCATATAATTTTCACTGAATTGATTTATTTTACAATTATCTCGTTTTTACCCAGGCTACGACACAAAGACAGTGTCGGTGGTCTTCCCCTTCACCACCACACAGTTCATCTGGGAGGTGAAATCAGCTCTTGTGTTCACTGCATGCAAGGACAAATCTTAAAAACACGTCGCAGAAGCCGCGTGGCTAGAAGCAAAGCCCGACCAGGAGAGCAGACTGTGTTTTCTGTGGGCAGGTGAGATTATTATCAGTTTGAATTACATTACCAGTCGAAACAGCACTGGACATACACTCAAAAAACATTTTTTTTGCTTGTTGAAACTACTTGTTAAAACATTACAATTCTTGAGATTTCATTGGGGCAACTTCATTTTTTTATGTTCAATCCACATAAATTAGTTAAAAGTGTTAAGTTAACCTAATCAATTTGTGTTGGGACAACATGAATGAATTTTGTGGAACCCTGATTTTTTTTTACTGTGTAGTAAATGTTCCACATTTTAAAAAGTAATACTAAAATCATCAAAACACTAAGTGATTAATCAATATCTTCTTTGGATACTAGAGTTGGTATGGAGGAAACTAGACTAAAAATATAAATATTAGCCAACCCAGGCTCATTCTAAAAACGTAGTCCCGTGGACATTTCTGGAGGCCGTGAAATACCTCCCGGGAGGTACGTATTTTTGTAGTTTTTGTTTTCTCAAATCCACGAGAGGCTGCTGTGTGCGGGTTTTCACATTTCAAATTTCTCTCGCGAGTGCCGTTCACGCCTGCTGTTCTTGCGAAAACCCACCAGAGGCCGCTGTCGACTGATTGTCTGTCTGACAGAATGGCCGGCCGGCCAATCGACTGACTGACGCACCCTCCTCCTTTCCTAAACCCAACCAATTTTATGGATTGACCCACTCACCCACTTACTTTCCTGAACCCAACCAACGGTTTACAAAAGCCATCCAAAAAAAGAAACGCCCTTGTCTGATTTTTACCACGTTTTCAGATTTTACCGCATTCTCACCCTGTTATTTACTTGTTCATTTTATTTTTTGGATTCTGTTTTTGTCTTACCTGATTCTAGAACCGCTCTTCTCTGGACTCGAACCCTGTCATCGTCACCATGGTCAACTCCTCTCTGCGTCTCAAGTCCGCCGACGTAACATGACGAGCTAACGGGACAAACTGGTTGTGGCGGAAAAACCCTCCACACGGTGGTTAGCGGTCAGCTGGTAAACGCAAAAAGGAACAGCGTCATACGCCCCGTAGCGTTCGTTTAAAAAAACTAAATGAAGCCTTACGTACCTCCGGCTACATAATTTGCAGTCTTCAGAAACGTCCACGGGACTACTTTTTCAGAATAAGTCTGGGTTGATATTAGCTGGATGACAGTCATATTTGTTTTTTTAAGCAATTCCATTTTTAAGGGATTGATAAAGAAGAATAATAAGTTAATATATTAATGTATATGAATGTATATTTGGGGAGTTACATTTTCACATTTGTTAGTTTGCCTTTTCATAAAAGATCAAAATGAGATTTCTCAAGAGAGATTAAATCAAGAGGGCTAGCAGGGGTTCTTTTTTTCCCTTTGGCAGGGGATTTTTTTACTGTTACTAATTATTTATTTGTTGATAAGTAATAATTAAGAATATATTTCTTTCTTTTTTTAATGGATTGATGATTTTTTAACACATTTAATCTGCAGTTTTACTAAATTAATGGGACAGTTCACCCAAAATTAAAATAAATTCAGTTATCATTACCTCACACTTTACTTGTTCCAAACCAGTTTAAGTTATTTTCGTTGAACACAAAAGAAGCTAAATTTAAAGAATGTTTAAAACCTGTAACCATTAAGTTCCATCGTATTTCTTTTTCTTACTATGGATGTCAATGGTTTCCAGTATTCTTTAGAACACAGGTGTCAAACTCAGTTTCTGGAGGAAGCTCTGCACAGCTCTGCACAGTTTAGTTTCAACCAATTGAGTCCTTCAGGCTTGTTGGAAACCTACAGATAAGTGTGTTGAAGCAGGGTTGGAACTAAACTGTTCAGAGCTGCGGCCCTCCAGGAGTTTGACAACCCTGCTTTAGAATTTCTTCTTTTGTGATCAACAGAACAAGGTCAAGGGGGAATAAGTGATGACAGAATTTAATTTTGGCAAAAAAAAAAAAAAATCATGTTGACCCATACGTAAATAAATTCCAACCCAGGCTCATTGAGAATATCCACTATGTTTTTGCGAACTGCAAAATACATTGGTTCACAATGTTTCCTTCCAGCTTTTGTTGCTCTTTTCTACATTTTTGCGAATCTCAAATACGTTACTGGACTACATTTTTTCATGCATAATTACTTCTCGTGCATGCATAATACATTACTTTGCAATTGACTGACTTGCACTCTTCCCTTAACCCAACTGATAGTGTTTTCAAAAGCAAACAAGTAAAGTGCATCGTGGCCTCATATTCCACATATTCATTGCTTTTGTACCTGGCATCTAGAACCATCCTTCACTAGACTCAAACCCAGTCAGCTTCATGTCCAAACTTTGACACCATACAAGGCGAGCTACAGAGCAAACTGCTTTTATTTAGTAATAATATATTCCTGTATGCATAAGTAGTGTGAAAAAGAAAGTAGTGCATTGACGTCATACCGCCTTACCGCCATACCATAGCATTTGTTTTACCCAGAAACCATAGCCAAATGTAAGCTGAAGAATGTTTTTGTGGTTTGCAAAAATGTGGCCCTGACAATGTATTTCAGATGAGCCTTGACTGAAAAATTAATGTGCATTCATGAAATGTAGTTGTCGAAAAAATAATTTTTAACACAGGCTCTTTCTAAAAACGTAGCCCTATATACATTTCTGGAGATTGCGAATTATGTAGCCAGAGTAACGTATGGCTGCATTTCATCTTTAAAACGAACGCTACAGGGCGGTATTTGACAATCCCTGGTATCCCTTTTGGTGCTTACCAGCTGACCGCTTACCTCTATGTGGACGGCTTTTCCGCTGTTACCAGTTTGTTTAGTGGCTCGCTACGTACGTCAGAGGATTTGAGATGCAGATCGGAGTTGACAGAGTTTGAGTCTGGCAAAGAATGGTTCTAAAAAGCAAGTAAGAAAAAAACAAAAGCCAAAAAAAAAGTAAGTAAATAACAGGGTGAGAATGTGGTAAAATCTGAAAACATGGTAAAAATCGGGTGGCCGCAAGGGCTTTTAAAACACTATCGGTTGGGTTAAGGGAAGGGGGTGGATGGGGTGATCGGTCGGATGGTCAGTTGGTCAGACAGTCAGTCGACAGCAGCCTCTGGTGGATTTATGCGAGAAGCAGACACGAATGGCACTCGCAAGAAAAATTTGAGATCTCAAAAAGCGTACACAGTGGCCTCTGGTGGATTCGCTAAACCAAACTGCAAAAAAAAACGTAGCTCCTGGGACATATTTGGCACTCTCCACAAATGTATACAGGGATACGTAATCAGAATGAGCCTGAGTTGTAATTTTTAGCTCTTAAACATTATTTTTTACATTAGAAGCATTAAGAATAATTAGAAATGTAAATTCAGTCAAGTGTGTTTTGATGGTGTGTTGTTCACTTTTTTATATCTGGCATTGTAGTATAATAAAGATTTGCATAAATTAATAAATAAATTTATATAATATTACTACACTCTCAGAAATAAAGGTACGCAAGCTGTCACTGGGGTGGTACCTTTTCAAAAGGTACAAATTTGTACCTAAAAGGTCTATATTAGTACCTCAAGGGTACAAATAAGTACCTAAAAAGTACAAAAGTGTTCCTCTTAAAATTTGAAGGTACTAATATGTATTTTTGAGATAGCAATATGGACCCTTCAAGTACAATTGTGTACCTTTTGAAAAGGTACCACTCCAGTGACAGCTTGCATACCTTTATTTCTGAGAGTGTATATTAAATAGTACTTATTACCCACAATATTACCTTTCATATTATTAATAATAATTAATATTAACATTACACTCTCAGAAAAAAGTTACACGGTGGTACAAATAATGTTCCTTAAGAAACAGTTTTGTACCTTTGTAAAAGTTGTACTTCATATGGGACAAAAAAGACCTCTTATGATTCTGTTCTGTACCTTCTATGGTATAACTGAAATGAAGGTACACAATTGTTCTCATGAAAAAGATACATAAGTGTTGGACAACTCCTTCTTTATTACAATATCTATGAATATAAATAATACTAGAAAGGCAAAGTGATTTTATGAATAATTTCCATATTAAAACATGAATCATAGTTTAAAAGCATATGTTTAAAGAAACTCATAAACATTAATTGTTAAGTTTTATAATACAAAACAACTGCTAAAACAAAACTATAGGTATTGTAAACTAAACATTTAAAGCATTTTTAAATAAACATTTGGTAAACATTTTCTGATAAATACATTTTCATTATTGATATCCACACCTTTTGGCGTTTGCTTTCCACTACGCACGTGAGCTGGCAAAAGTCCTGCATATGCAAAGTGTATGCAGACATTTTGAAATTGTAAAACTAATCAAACATTGTGCATATCACGTTATAATACTTTTGAATAATTCTATTTCTGTTTTATAGGGCACCTAGGTTACCCCTTTTTCCAGATTTAAGTCTTTTGTGTCCCCAGAATGTGTCTGTAAATTTTCAGCTCAAAACACCCATCAGATTATTTATTATAGCTTTCACTAGTTTGTATTTTATAGCTCTCAACAGCTCGTTGCTGTTTTTGTGTACTGGGCCTTTAAGGCTAGTCCTCCCCGCCCACCGTTCCCACGTGCCTGTCAGTGTGCTTTAGGGTGCTTTCACACTAGTGAATCGATTCATTTGTTCCGAAACAGGGATTAAAATTGCTTTTTGTTCTTGGTGCAGTTCGCTTTCACACGGCAAAGTTTCTAAACGGACCAAAATAGCTAAAACAAGTCACGTGTGAGTAAACTGTCCTCACATTGGTCAGAGTTTCACAGTTTTTTTTGAAGAGTCCCGCTCAGTTGTCGGGGGTGGTTTGGTGGTGTTTAACAGGGTGCGCGCGACATGTCTGAAGAGCGAGGAGGGATGCGGTGGGGAGGGGTGATGAGAAGGGTGCGCAACGTTTTTTGAGGACCGGTAGGGAGACGCGCGATTTCCGGGAGATTATCACTCGTTTGCGGGCATCCGGGAGTCTCTGGGCATTTGCAGGAGACTCCCGGAACTTCCGGGAGACTTGGGATGTCTGGAATGACCTCCTGTCCTACTCATAATTCTCTCTTCATATAGCCGTATGCCTATTACATATTCATAAAACACTGGGATATAGCCGGGCTCGGATCGTATCGCTTTCTCACTACAATCGATCCGCTCCAGAGTTCGTTTCAATCGAGCCAAGACCACCTCATTCAGGCGGTCTCGGAGCGATTGCTTTGGCGCGGATCCGATCGCGATTGGCCTGTTCACATATGCCAAACGAATTGGGCTAACTGGGCAAACGCGCTAGGTTCCGTAACAAAAGTCTAGATGTGAAAGTACCCTAAGTCTCCGCCCTCGGCTGCCTTAGACAACTGACAGGCATAAAGGAAGCAGATCTCACGTAACGTTTGTGAGAAATACTACAGTAAGAACTTTCCCACTGAGTGTTTGATGCATTTGTTGTGGAGCTGCAACGATGAGTCACAAACAATGTCGTTACAAAGTTCACGCACACACACAGATACACACACACATACAGCGCACATTTACTTTGCACTGTTTTTTCACAGCAAATGTGACAGGATACAGGTTAATATCCACTGCTGTATGGAAATCTGTTAATGTACAAAATAAACCTGATTTAACATCCACAAACCAGGATTGAATCTTCTTCTTTTATAATTGTTCTGACACGCAGCTGTGGTGATGAAGTAAATCTGAAGTAAATCGCTGTTTTAAAACATTTTAAACTTGTGAAACTCACTCTTGATCACATTTGATGATGATTGATGATCCTAGCAAACTGAACAGACTTTTATTTACGGTTGCTTTGCCCGCGTCCTGTCTTGTTGATAGGATTATAAATGTTACTAAGGAGACATGTTAATACGCAGCTGTCAATCAACTCGGTGGGCGGGGAGACCGCACTCCTACGTCAAGTTGTGGTCGATCTCAAAACCGCTCCAATTGGTCCACCGTTTTTATGTTGTTAAATTGAAAATAAAGGACTGGGTGTGTTTATATCACCCAAACATGACGGCCTATACACTATACCTACACATATGTCTGTCCAAAAAGGTAGATTTTTCACCATAGGTCCCCTTTAAAATTAAGTAAATTAAATTAACTTTTAGGTGATTACAAAGGTATTTTGTGAAAATTTGAGAATTTTTTTTTTATATATTGTAGATGGGAGAATGTGTTTCTGTAATATTTTTATAAAAAGTGTTGTGAAATGTTTAGCAAAAATAGATCTTTTGATTTATGTTAAATTACATTTTTATTATGTATTGTAAATGGAAAAAGAGCAATTACACAAAAAGTTTAATAATTATTTGTTTAATAAATGTATTTGATAGTTTATATTTACTGAAAAAAATTTGATGCATTTTGGATGTACTGTAGTAAAATGCCTTTAAATACTTCTTGAATGAACACATTTGACACTGTTAAGGTACTAAGTGTCTTGTCACTGTAGTGGTACCTTCAGATTTTTACCTTTGATGAAGGTATAATATTTTATCTAGATACCTTGGGCAAACTTGGGCAAACTTCCGTTGTCCTGCACAGTTTAGCTCCAACTCTAATCAAACACACCTGTTTATAGATTTCTAGTGATCTTGAAGACACCGATTAGCATGTTCAGGTGTTTTTGATTAGAGTTGGAGCTAAACTATGCAGGACACCGGCCCTTCAGGACCGAGTTTGCCCACCCCTGACCTAGAGGTTTTAAAAACCAAAGGTACATTTCGGTTTCCCATGGTACAAATCATGTCCTTAAAGGTACAAACTGCAATGGTACAACTTTGTTTCTTTGCCTTAAGGTACAATTCTGTTCCATAAAAAGGTACTGCCCCAGTGACAAGGGTTTGTACCTTCTTCTCAACGGTGTACCATTTTTTCTGAGAGTGTATAATATTAAATATTACTTATTAACAACATTACTTACCTAAATTCACAGATTCCGAGTCACCCACATGGACAAGAGAAACAGCCTGCATGGGTCAATGAATCTTCCTACCCCTAAGCCAGGAAACACATCGAATGACACCACCCTCTCAGACAGCAGGATGGGATTCAAGGAAACTTCAATAAAGTCTCAGGAGGAATACAACATCCGCAACATGTTTAAAGACTCTGGAGCAACTAATGGCAAAGTCCCAATTGTAGGCAAACGGAAGAAGAGTGTGACGTTGCTGGGCTTTTATAAGACTAGTAGTCCTGTGGAGTCCAAAGCTGGACCGGATGTATTTGTGGAGGACAAAGAGGGATCAACCACTGCTGATCAGCTCTCCATCTCTCTGGAAGAATGCTTGAGCTCTGTTCCGTTGTCTCCCACTGACACCGAAACAGCTTTAGATCAAAATTCAAATAAAGGTTCTGGTAATAAATTAGATGAGACTTTTAAGGAGAGCAGCCCAGAGAAACAAAAGCCTCAGGATGATGAGACTTTAAATGTAAAATCGGAAGAGAAATCAACTACGAGCACGGCAGGGGTTGTTGATGATACTTCTAAAGGATGCTCTAGATTTTCTGTGGTACGAACTGTGGAGGAGGCTGTGGTCACACCTGCAGCCGATACCGACAACAGAGGAGAAAGTACAGCAAAACAAGATGACCTTAAGACTGAGCAAATTAGTCAGAAGAGTATAGACAGCAGCAAATAATCTGTAAACTAATAGACAATAGATATGACTACAGAATCACAGCCCCACAAACATTAACGTCAGTCAGACAATCGTGTTTAAAGGAACACTTCACTTCTACTGGAAATAGGCTCATTTTACAAGTTGCCTAGAGTTAAACAGCATTTTTTAACCTATTCAGCCGATCTCTGGGTCTTGCGGCAGCACTTTTAGCTTAGCTTAGCATAAATCATTGAATCAGATTAGACCGTTAGCATCTCACTCAAAAACTTCACAAAAGTGTTCAGATAACTTTCCTACTTAAAGTTTGACTCTTCTGTAGTTACATCGTGCATGAAGACAGATCCATTCGTTTATTTATTTTCCTTTGGCTTAGTCCCTTATTTATCAGGGGTCACCACAGCGGAGTGAACCGCCAACTATTCCAGCATGTGTTTTACACAGCGGATGCACTTCCAGCCACAACCCAGCAACACCCATACACACTCATTCACACACACACATGCACACTCATACACTACGGCCAATTTAGCTTACCCAATTCACTTATAGTGCATGTCTTTGGACTGTGGGAAACTAGAGCACCCGGAGGAAACCCACACGAATTTTGTAGCTCAATCTGACTAGGAACTATACTCTCATTCGAGCATAATAATCAAGGAATTTTCCTGCCATGCTATTATGTAACTATGTTATATTATGTATCTACAAAAGATGCAACTGTTGAAGAGTCAAGCCTCATTTACACTAAAAGCAACTCGCAGAGGCAAAGCAACAGGTGAGTATTTATTTCAAAGGAGAGCGAGCGACTTCCAACGACCTCCGTCTATGCCAGCGACAGCGACCATTGGCGAGGTGAGCGTGTCGAGCGATGCAACAAAGTTGAGAATCCTTCAACTTTATGCAAATGAAGGTCGACTTTCTTGAACAACAGCCAGTGGGAGCACCAGTAGAGCTCACATGTTCCTCTATCAGCTTGCTCAGAGGCCGGCTGTATTTGTGCTTTATATACATAGTGTTGGATTATTCAATCAATTCCAGACGAGTTCAATAAAAAAGGTCAGGAGAGAATTTTCTTCAACGTCAAAAATCGTAACTGTTTATTGGATACAATTGAATAATTCGATTCACAGAATTCTGTTATCCTCAATGCAATGCAAAAGTTACATTCAGAAGCTGCGCAACAATTTTCATTTCCTGACTTCAACTTATATACCTAATAACTAGGCCCACACAGAATCTGCGCGCACAGAATTATGCAGATTTTCCGCAGATTTCCGCACATTTTTAGCCCATCATTGATTTTGTTTATTTACTTGAGTAAATCTAAATTTATTCAGTTTTTAAATTAATTACAGTAATATTATTGACTAATATGAAGATGTTCATCTGATTTATGTACAATGCAGTTTGTAAAGTCATATTTTCTGTCTTTTAGTAGATATATTATATGAGAGACTTGCTTTGTTTACCAAATAAAGTGAATCTAATTGGATTTGCATTTTAAACATTAAATAAAAGTAAAAAATATATATATTTTTATTTCACATATTGAGGTTTTAGTTATGAGACTCCCAAAATAATTCCGCAGAAATCCACAGATTTTTATCAAAATTCTCTGCAGAAATTCCAAAAAAACGTCCGCAGATTCCATCTGGCCTTACTAATAACCTTATAACCTATCAACTGATCAAAGTCGAAGTCAGCTTTATTGTCAATTCAACCACATGTACAGGACATACAGAGAATCGAAATTCCGTTAATCTCAGACCCTAGGTGCCTAACATATAATATTAATACAAAAAGTAGAGTTTTAGAAAGAATTTACAATAAATACAATAATCTAAAAAAATATGCATAAAAAAATATACATAAAATGTAATCTAAAAATCTACGTAAAAAATACAATTTTGTAAGCAATACAATTACAGTTAAGGGCATATGGCAATGAGTGCAAACCAGAGTTGTGCAGTTGTAAAACAGTATATAGTGCCAAAAGGCTTGTAGTAACATGTATAGTTATGATAAACTGATATTAATAGGTGGAGTTTAGTAGAATTCGTCATTTGTCAATCATTGTCCAGTCCTCCTTTGGCTGCACCCATCCATACATACTCTTTTTCTACGAATTTTCTGCACAACATTAAAAGCATAAGACTTTCTAGGTTACAGTTTTAACACCTTTCTGCTGACAGGAAGTTTCTGCAGAGCTGAATTTCATTTTGGACAAGCGTTTATTTACTTCTGTAAAAATGCTTCATTAATATGCTAAACATATCAGACTCGAGAAAACCTTCAGCTAATATATGACCTTTAAATGACCAATGCAGATAATTATTAAACAAAAAGAGACAAAAATAATCAAAAATATATTCCTATTTCCCAACACTACACACCCCTGCATTTGAAGCAGGTCGCCACCCAGAGCGACAGGCAGCTACAAAGGCCCAATCCCAATTCTACCTCTTAGCTCTTCCCCTTACCCCTCGTTTTTGCACGTTCAATTGAAGGGATAGGGGTGTCCCAATTCTCTTTAGCTTGAAGGCGTAGGGCTAAGGGAAAGGGGTAGATACCCCTTCAAACTGAGATTTTTCACCACATTCAAAACCAAGAGGTATGAAGTTTCCCAAAATACACCAGCCAAAACGACAGCGTATCTGCACCCGGAAGTAAGGAGATCCACAAACTAGTATTTTTTGTCATTATTATGAATTTTTACAACAATCAAGCTAATGTTTTAATATATTCATAACCGCGTTAGTGTTTTACTGTCATGCTTTAAAAAAATGCAAAAATAAAAAGCGCTAAGTTTGGCTATCTATAATGCTTAATAATAACTCATGTATGGTAGTCCTACAACATTCTGACACTCGATGACGCTCGAACACCCTGTCACAAAAGTCTAGTGGCTGAAAATGAGCTTTTTACAATGTCTGCTGTTATTTTTGTGTTTACATAGATGAATACGGCCACTGTGTAAATGCGCAGTACAGTTACGATCTTATTGCCACATTAGATTGTTATACATAATATATGCCTTCAGTGATTTCCTGAAGATAAATACCAAAAAATAACACAACAGGAAAAACTACAGCAGTCATGATCGTCTGATCTCATATGAAGTAAAAGATCGCGATGACATATGATGATGTGTGCAAGTGCTGTAGTGGTGTACCATTTCTTAGGGGTAAATCTTGAAGCCCTTCCCCTTCACACTCTGTTTGAAGAGCTAAGGGGTAGGGGTACAAAAATAGAATTGGAATTGGGCCAAAGTCACTGCTAGTCTGATTGAGGCATCAAGCTTTAAATAGGAAAGTTAACAAAACTTTTTTGAGTGAGATGCTAATGGTCTAATCCGATTCAATGATTTATGCTAAGCTAAAATCAATTGAATTGATTAAAATGGTAAAACTCTACTGTTTATCTCTAGGGGAGTTTAAAACGAGCCTATTTCCAAAAACTGTATAGTGTCCTTTAAGAATGTGACAAGTTTGTGACCATGGACCACAAAATCATTCTTAAATTGCACAGGTAAATTTGTGGGAATAGCCAAAAATAAATAGTATGAAGTACAAACTTCTTTAAAATATTAAATTAGAATATTAAATAAATATCATGTTATGTATACATGTCATGTCATGCACTCAAAATATGACTTTTGCTGCTTGTTTAAACAGCTTATATAAAATGAGTTGAATTCTTAAGGTTTTTGGGGGACAACTGAATTGTTTTATGTTCAATTCACTTAAATTTGTATAAACAATCAAGTTAACTTAATCGATTTGTGTTGTGACAACATGAAGGATTTAAGTGGAACCCAGCAGTTTTTTCAGAGTGTATACATTACTAAGCCCTTCAATTTAACAAGTTCAAAGGTGATTCTCTCAATATTTAGATAGTTTGGAACCCTCAAAGTACAGAATAAAATCGAATATCGTCCTATTGTAACAATCCATACATCAATATAAGGCTTATTTATTTAGCATTCATGTGATTTCAATTTCCAAAAGTTGTAACACTCAAGACTGGTTTGTGGTCGAGGGTCACATATGGAAAATGTATAAATTGTCACTACTCTGCTTTTACTAATAATACACTTTGTACATAACTAATTGTATATTAAATCAATATATATGATGTGCCTAATAGAAAAGCAATGGCTAATAAATAAACTGTTCAGCCAAAAATTTAACTCTGCTATTAATTTAATCACCATTAAGGCCATCTGAGGTGTAAGTGACTGTCATATACTCTACAGTCTAGGGTTGGGAATGTGAGTGACAAAGATGAAAGAAAAATAAATAAAGGACTGATTGTTATCAACTATACTCTCCTGTCACCAGTCACACACACACACACACACACACACACACACACGAAAAAAAACATTGTTGCAAAGTGATTACAGATTGTTCTTACTTTGTGAACCCCCAGTGCTGGGAAACACCCATACACTCTTATTCACTACACCCAATTTAGTTTATCCAATTAACCTACACCATGTGTCATTGGGGAAACCAGAGCACCCACACAAACACTTAGATTTTTTTTTGCTACTTATTTATTGTTATCCAATAAAGTACATATAAAAAAAGCAATCCCAAAAACATAAATATCTGATCATTATTCATATTGGTTGACATTAAACTTGTGCTACAAAGGCAATGACTGATGCATTTGTATTACATTCCAGAGATCTCCTCTTTAACAGCACCACAGTGGAAAATGAAACAGTATCCATGCTGAGTGACCCGGATTGGCATGGAATGGAAGGTTTAAGCAAACAGAACTGTTCGGCTAGACATTGGAAAATTTGCTAGTGTCTCTTTTAGATCAGTGTCACAGGTATTTTCTTTCAGAGGCATAATGTCAAGCAGTTCTTTCAAAATTTGCAGTCCTAAACCAAACACATACCTTATGACAGCTGTTGCACCTTTATTTCTGAGATTGATCAACTCAACTTTTCTTTCAGCCTCTCACACGTGACTGTAAGTGGGTTTCTTATGGTCTTTTATAATGCATTTTGCACCTAGAACCTAGTAGGCTACTGGTACAAGGCTACCAAAACTTGATTGATTGGTCTGCGAAAAATCATCACTAAAACCATCATTATCAGCGCCAATACTGGGTCAACCCAGAATAAAGACAACTAGAACCTAAAGTTCATTGACGAACTTTGATGTTGGCTTGAGAAAGCCAACGTGACCACGCTAGGTCTGGAAATGGCAGTTGGCAGGAAGCACAGCGGTTGCTAGGCAGTTGCTAAAATGTTTATGGCATTGTTAGGTGGTTGCTAAGCAGTTGCTACATGGCAACGCTTGTGTACATGTTTAATCAAATGCTAATACTTAGTAGTCATTTCTAGCATATGTTATTACACTAAGATAATCATTAATAGCATGTAGCTAATCGTGATTAGCACTTGGCTTATCATTGTTACCATACATAGTACACAGGAAGTCCCATTTGCTAGCATGGGTCAAAGGAGCCTATACCCAGGTCCCTACGATGTTCCGATGTAGAGATATTGCTGTTTTTAAAATTAGCCTGTTTTATTGCTATGGGGACAATTGACAGTTTAGTGATGAGACATCAAAGCCTCTTGCCAATATAAGTGATAAAAATCAACCCCAATGTCTCTATGACAGTCTCTATGACAGTCAAAAACTGGGCTTGGACATTATGTAAAAATGGCTTGCCATATCAGTAAAAAATATGGAGTTTAAGTCATGGAGTTTAAAAAAATACTTTAAAATTATTCATTGGAAAATTATAATTCTGATAAACCTGGAAAGATATAGCAACAAAATCTAATGTTAAAATGTTATATTTAGTCTGATTGGCATGAGGAGATATAGCAACAATCTTGAATGCAGAAGGCACATTTTGACCGAATTTGGGCCTTGTAGGTTGAACGGCCTAGGAGGAGATACGTTTGGTTTCGAGGACAGGGTAGTATAACAGTATGTTGGCTTTCTCAAGCCAACATAATTATGTCATGGCAGTAGAGGCAGCCAAACCATAATGATTATGCCACATATTTTAAGCGATACTAAACTGTAGTGGAAATGCGAAGCTAACTGAGCATAGCCAAAGCTAACTGAGCTGTGGCAAACCTTACCATACTGTCCAGTGGAAAAACAGGTTTAGATCAGGACTCTGAATTGGCCATTTCATTATTTCAAAGTTTTCAGCTTTAATGAAATGCTTTACCATTGAGTACCCATTACTCATTGTGACGGGACAGATGTTCCTGAAGAAGCTTTAGCTTTTAGCCCAACTTCTGCTGCAGAAAACATACCCCAAACCATGAAACATCCTCAACATTTATAAGTTTCGCAGAAAACAGAAGATGCACCAATAAACTTAATGCAAACCACTACAACAAATAAGGCTATTGGTGCTTTCCAAATGGAGTATATTGTCTTCCATGATGGCCATCATATTGAAGTGTCATTCCAACTTTCGGGCAGGAAAGGTGATTGGTGTCACATAGTGCATTCAATTTGGAAAGGCTAATCCTTTTGCTCTAATCTTTTAAGGGTGTACTTATAGGCTATCTGAACCATGCCTGGGTGCTTTTGACCCCCATTTCCCAATTTTTTTAACAAGTGTGAGTGCTCCGGGATTGGTTAAGCCACCCTGGCCTGGTTGAAAGAGGTGTACCAGATTTAGTTGGGCTCAGATGCGATACGCTTGTAGTGTGAGAGTAAAGCACACCTGAGCGCAAAATATGCAACGACATTTTAAGGGACTGTTTTATATGGATTTCATATGGGGGGCAGTCGCGCCTGGGCATGGTTCAAGGCAGCCATGCCTACGTGAGTACACTTGACCCTCAGAAGGGATAAGGGCATAGGAATGAGCCCTTCCAATTGAACCCAGTGCCAGTCTTCAAGAATGAATTTGCACATATGCATCAAAACTCACTCACTCACTTTCCTTCAGCTTGGTCCCTGATTTATCAGAGGTTGCCACAGCAGAATGTAGTGCTAATTACTCTGGCATATGTTTTTATGCTATGTGAATGCCCTCCCAGCTGCATCACAAATAGTCTGGATTTTAAAATATTTACAGATGGACTGAAAAATACTGTTTCAGGAGTTACAGCAGTTTCTAAATTGCTAAAACTGTAATAAGGATGAGTAATCAGATTAGTCAGTCTACTCAGCAGAAATGATGGTCATTCTGATGGCTATACATAGACTATACAGCCATTAGGAACAGGTATTTGCTCTGAATCATATTCTGCATTATAGTGTATTAGTGCATCTAGCCAAGACATATGATATGATTGCTCAGAGTATGCACATCCGTATAGATTAAGTGTTTATTTTTTGTTTCTTTTTAATGATTCATGCTAGAATAGAAGGAAAAGAGGCTGTGCCGAGAAGACACACTGTAAAAATAAATAGTTGAGAAAACCTAAAAAAAACAAGGCAACTTGATGTAGTAAGAATTTTGAGTTGTCTCAACAGCTGTTTTTTTTAGTTCTTCTCAGTAACAATATTTTGTTCAGCTAACATCATTTTGTTTATTCATGCAATGTTGATTATTGTATTTTACTAATAAAGATATTCTTGTCACATCAACTGAAGCAACAGTTACTGCTAATATTGAGTCAATAATTTTTTTTCTGTTTAGTGGTTGATTTTTTTTGTTGCAAAATAAGTAATTAGTACTAGTTAGCATATCATCCTGTTTTTAATCGTTTTCCTTAAAAATGACAAACACAAACTTACTACTTCGTTCATTCATTTTCTTTATTCATGAGGTCACCACAGCAGAATGAATGGCAACTTATCCAGCATATGTTTTACACAGCGGATGCCCTTCCAGCTGCAACCCAGTACTGGGAAACACCAATACACTTCCAGTCACCTGTACCGCATGTCTTTGGACTGTGGGGGAGATCGGAGCAGCCGGAGGAAACCCATGTGAAAACAGGGATGCCAACTGACTCAGCTAGGTCTTGAACCAGCGACCTTCTTGCTGTGAGGCGACTGCGCTACCATCTGTGCCACTGTGTCACACCTCTTACAAGCAACAGATAAACAAGCTTAGTTCACGTCACGCATGTGAAAATTATTTAAATATCAACATTCCCGTTCAACACAAAAATGTTTGTCCAGAAAACTCTGTTAAACGCGTAGACATAACATTTTAGCAAATATTGTTGATATAACATATTTTTAAGTAGATCAATAGTTATTCACAATTCTTAGTATATACAGTATGACAGAAAAAGTACAGTGTGCTGAACAAATGGTAATTTTATTTTTAACAATCCAGCATATATGCTATTTTTCTAATAAATCATTTGTTGAACTGCATCCCCATCAAAAATAGGAACCCGCATGGTCCCAAGATTCTTATAGAAATCAGCCAAGAAAATTCATGGTTTGAGGTTACATTCAGTATGGGGGTGTGCGAGATAAGCAGAGTGGATGACAACATCCACAGCCTGAGGTATCAAGACATTTTTGCTGCCCATTACATTACAAAACACAGGAGAGGGCAAATTCTTCAGCAGGATAGCGCTCCTTCTCATACTTCAGCCTCCACATTCATGAACTCAAAGTTCATGAAAGCAAAGAAGGTCTATGTGCTCCAGGATTGGCCAGCCCAGTCACCAGACATGAACATTATTGAGCATGTGTGGGGTAAGATGAAGGAGGAGGCATTGAAGATGAATCCAAAGAATCTTGATAAATTCTAGGAGTCCTGCAAGAACGCTTTCTTTGCCGTTCCAGATGACTTTATTAATAAGTTATTATAGTCATTTCAGAGATTTATGGATGCAGTTCATAAGAGTCATACTCAATATTAATTCTTTTCCCACTGCACCATGACTTTATATTCTATACTGTACATTATTTCTGTTAAGTGACAAGACTTGCAATCATTTAATTATTCTTCAATATGAAAGGATTTGGTGTCATTAATATGCATCAAGCTCCACACTTCAGTCCAACAGGTGGCGGTAATGCACCTTTTAATAGGGTTTGCTAACCACCATTAAACAGAAAAGTAGAATAAGAAGGAATAATTAATGTAAAAATGAGCACTACTTACTTCACACACACACACACACACACACACACACACACACACACACACACAC
>CAIGQZ010032675.1:7969921-7991685 GCA_903798205.1 Danio tinwini
CCTTGACGTTGTGTGGACGTTACCACTATGACGTCTATCTGACATTGGATTTTGATCACTTTCCAACACAACCTAAAATCAACCAAATATCAACGTAATTTGACATTGTTATTGGACGTCAAAATAACGTTGTCATTGGACACTGGATAGACATTGAAATTTGGTCACCTGATGTCACGTCCTAAATCTAACCTAATATTAACGTCTTATAATGTTGTGTGCCTGCTGGGTATATGCCCATTACTTCCATTTTTCCCCATATTTTTATGCATTTAATACATTTATGGTTCTTATTTCATTAACACTTTAATTGTCATTACAAATAATATTAATTACAATTAAATAATAAACAGTAACAAATAAGTGAAAATCGAATTTAAAATGAAATACATAAAACTACACAACAATACGCCTTAAAACACAATATCAAAAAATGTAATAAAAAAAGACAATAAATCAGAAAACATAAAAGCAGTTGACGTCAAAGGAAAACAGCAGTATCAGAGAGAAAGGTAATTACCAGAGCCAATACCGGTGGTACAAATCAAATTTGCACATTCGCCATTTTATAGTGCAAAGAACCACTTGGGGCTACAAACAACCTTTTGTGAGTTGAAAAGGTTCCATGGCTGTTAAAAGTTCTTCAAAGAACCATCTACACCAATGAAGAACCTTTTAAGCACCTTAAGAGTAGTGGCACTAATATAATTTCTTTTCTCCAAAACCACCATAAATCTTCAAAACAAGAAGAAAAGCAGCAGAATAATAAACAGATTCCGAGTTTTGTCTTATCTGTGATATTACTGAAACAGTTTTTCTGAAAACAATGTGTACTGAAACATTTACTCTGGTAAAATGTAATAAATATGACAATGAGAGACTACATCTGGCAGACGAACTTAATGGAGAAACTAATAAAATTTAACTTCGGTTGCTGATAAATAACGATGAGACTACAGCAATACTTGACATAATATTTAGATATCTTAAAGATACATGGTTGATAATCAGAATATAAAGATCAGTTGTCATTTTTAAAATAATTTAAAGCTAAATCCACATCAATGCTCCACAGTCCATCCTAGTAGGTGGCGGTATAGCCTACATCTATAACTGGGTTACCAACAACCATAAAACAGCCTCGAAGAAGAGACAGAGGAAGACGATTAAGAAGAAGCATCTCTGTTGATAATGGTAAACTTGACTACTCCCAAATATTAATGTTAAAATATAGGGCTTACAGCTTTGACATTAATGCGCTGATAGTCGTGCGTTTTGAGTGTTGTAGAAAGAAGTGCTCAAC
This sequence comes from Danio tinwini, assembly GCA_903798205.1. Taxonomy (NCBI): domain Eukaryota; kingdom Metazoa; phylum Chordata; class Actinopteri; order Cypriniformes; family Danionidae; genus Danio; species Danio tinwini. The sequence continues at coordinate 7,971,225 of CAIGQZ010032675.1, forward strand.
TCTCACGTCGGACGGTTTTTTATTGCAGTATTAAAGCTGTTATCATATATAATGATTCTATTGACTGTGTTTTAGATAGTCGCTAGATACACCCCCAAATAAGACGGGGCGTTTAATTAGCAGCACTGAGTGGATATCTACTGCTACATCGTAAACATTGTAACACCTGAGCCTCGAATATTAATTAGATGACATGACTGACCGCTTCAACAAGCAATAAGTTACATTTTTTTATACATTGTTTGGATATACTCACATCAAGGCATGATTTGTAACGTTACATTCCCGTCAGCAGCGTCTATTATTTTGATTATTGAGCAATAGCGTCGACACGCTGCTAGCTCAGACGGGCGTGCACTTTATTCTGTTGTAAAACATGTAGGGAGAACATGAGTTTAAGAGTGATTCTTGACGCAGTGTCATTGAGTACATGCGAAAATTCCCGTAGAGTACTAAATGGATAAATAATGTACAACAAGCTGACACTGGGAAGTCAGTTATAAGTTCAGTAAGCGGATTCTTCTGTGTAGCCTACTACATAAAAGCACAGGTAAGTGTGAATGATTATTTATCACCAATAATGAGAGTATTAATTACATAATTTCGATAGATATCCTGTCCTGTTAGACGGCAGGGAAATTATTTAGGTAAAGCTGGTTTTCAGTGACAACGTATGACGTGTTCCCTGTATTGTTTACCATGGCACTTTCCATATTGATAGAGGTAAAGTTGGATATATATTTGGATATTCAGACATTCTCCTTAATAATATAATTTCAGAAAAGTATTCTTTGCTAATTCTAAATAGGGAAATCCCATAAGCAGCCAATGACTATCAAAGTACAACATTGTTCACGGTCAAATAGTGTTAATGTTTTGAAGTCATGCATGCTAATTCCAATCGAATATTCAAAGTAACATGGGAAACAATATAGAGACTACTGAATGAACGAATGTGCAAATATAAAACTAACTATGACTAACTGACTAACTCTATTCAATATTCGACCTGAAATCACATGTATGACTTCAAAACAACATTAGCACCATTTGGTGGGCTGTGAACATTGTTGTACTTTGATAGTCATTGGCTGCTAATGTGATTGCACTATTTAGGATTATAATCTTTTTCTGAAATCATATTATTAACGACAAATTCTGAATGTGTGAATATAAAAACAACTTTACCATACCCCTTTAACTACCCCACGAGAAAAAAAAAAATGTTTGTATTGCATTAACTCCTAATGTCACCAGTTAACACACAATGCATTTTGTTTTCATCACATCCTATAATCTCTAAAATATCAGCCTCTACCAAATGGTTGATATGTTGGTTTATGGTAAACGTACTGGGCTTAATACATATAGTATGAAAAATCTGAAAATATGAAGTGTAAGAGCAACTTATTTAATAACATGTATTCAAATTAAAACATTTTTGAATACTAAAGCACCTTTTTTTAAAGTATGTCATAAATATTTGAGATTCTCATTTAACATGTGTTCTTGTTTTTTTTTTTTTGTTGTTTTTTTTGCAATAAAACCAAAATCAAGTGTAGTACTGCAACAGGATGTTTTTTTGATTGTATTTTTTTTGTAAACCAACAATACTGTGTAAGTCTTTTTAAATGACTTTAACCGTTTGGTAGAGGGGACGTCAAAAGGGTAATAGAGAAAAAAATTGTGTGTTATTGTGAAGTGTATATTCAATATCACTTAGAATCTTATAGCAACTAAAAAACACGAGTTAGTAAAGAAAGCAACCATACAAGAAACTAAAAACATAAACATTTCAAATGACAAATTTCATTCTTCATTCACCTCTCTATGGTTTAATGAAAGATAAGGCAAATGAAAACGAAGCATCAAACTGAAACTGGTAATGTTAGGTTTTTACCTCTGTACAATATGCTTGATATGTAACCAACAAGGATGTAGCATATTCCACTTTGTTTTGATTGTATCTATCCCGATTATTTGTTAACTCACTTATCAGTTTCATCTTTTCTGTGATGTTAGATCTCCTCTAATTTTACTTTCACTCTTCATTTGCTGCATTACAATATATAAGCCTGCTGCATGAATGCTTCAGTAAGTATTTATAAATTATATTTCACGTTCAGAGCTGGCTTTTGAAAAAGTAGAAAAAGAAAGTAGAATTGTCCAAAGTGGTCGACTCTCTTTGACCAGTATCCTATTTTACAAAGATTAAAGGGTCATAAAACCCCCCTCTTTCGGTTCAAGTCTACCTCAGAATTAAAAAAAATGCTTCATCATGCGCATGGTACGCTGCGAGCAGAGGAAAAAGGGGAACAACTGTTGTCAGTTGGCTCACAAAATGAGACAAACCGTGAAGAGATGCATGATTTTATAGTTTACAAAGTTAAAATGCAAATAAATAAAGTAATTTAATGCCTTGTTACATACAGTTGAAGTCAGAATTATTAGCCCCCCCTTTGATATATATTTCTGCTGGAATAAAAGCAGTTATTTTTTTTTTTTTAAACCATTTAAGGTCAAAATTATTAACCCCTTTAAGCTATATTTTTTGATAGTCTACAGAACAAACCATCATTATACAATATCTTGTCTAATTACCATAACCTGCCTAGTTAACCTAATTAACCTAGTTAAGACTTTAAATGTCACTTTAAGCTGTATTGAAGTGTCTTGAAAAATATCTAGTCAAATATTATTTACTGTCATCATGGCAAAGATTAAATAAATCAGTTATTAGAGATGAGTTATTAAAACTATTGTTTAGAAATAAGTTGAAATAATCTCTTCTCCGTTAAACAGAAATTTAGGAAAAAAAAATAAACAAGGGGCTAATAATATAGGGGGGCTAATAATTCTGACTTTAACTTTGTTATTCGTAATTTCGTATACACATAACCACAATTTGTTACATCATTATAAAGATAACCATGTAAACACTATAAATGAGAAGGACTCTCCTCCAGAATCCTCGGGTCTGAATGCAGACACAGTGAATAGCAGTGCATCAGGTCTCTTGCCATGTCTCACAGCATGACAGGTCTGCCTTGACTTTGGAAAGCACATGCTCTCATGAATTATTTTAAACCCGGAAGATGAAATTAGCTGACAAAAGCTCAAAATTATCCCTTTTTTTCCACAATTAAAGTTGAGGGTGTCTTGATCCTTTAAATTGCATTTTACAATACATTGAAACTGAAAATATTTTTTAAAAATTGTAATGTTTGATAGTTAGGGGTGGGCGGTATGACCCAAATTTCACGGTATAAGTAATTTTATTTCACAGGGTCAATATATTTCACTTTATTGCTATTTAAATAGTTAGTTTATCCAATAAATGAACAAAAATAATTATAATAAAAAAATTAAAGGTCACTACCTTTTTTATTTGGACCATGTTAAATATAGTAGAGATGCACAATTTCACAAAAAAAAGGATTTGGCTCAGCTGATGCCAATATATTTTCTGTTTGTGCATGTCTGTTTTTTTTTTAAAGTGTTAATATACTGGTTCATTTACAAAGACGGTTTTGAGATTTTGATGCTCTCATAAAGCCTGATTTATTCTTCTATATCAAGTGATCATCTAACCCACGGCACGTTTTGCATATACTGTAGCTGTGCATTTAAACACCTGTGTTTGTGCAGCTCTGGCAATAACACTTCTGAAACGCTAGCAGGTAATGCGGTTTCTGTAGGTTGCATCCAAAATTGTTCCCTATTCCCTTAACTGGTGCACCATTTGAGGGAGCAGCCATTTCTAGTGGTTTCCCGCAAGTCATGATTTTGCCAAGTACGAGGCGATCCTGGATTAACATCTATGTTGATCCTGGAACATCATTTTTGTTCGAAAATGTAATCCATACCTATTCCCTACTCCTAAACCAAACCATAACTGTGAATTATTCCCAAAATCAGAAGGGAATAATAGTTGGATAACACTCATGGAGAAGTGCATAAACCTAAACTTAACATAAACGGTAAATGGTAACCATAATTCTGATTGGCTGATTGGAATGTTGTTTCAGGATCAACATGGATGTTAATCCAGGAACATGTCCTACTTGGTGAAATCAGGTTAGGTGTCCGAGCAACAATGAACATTCTGAAGTGCACTCAATCAACCCCACAATGCACAGCAATAACGAGTATACAGCCCATGTACTCTCAACAGCTAGAAAATCTCCAAAATACACTGAGTTTTTGCACAGTGATAGGTTTTTGCATCTGACCACAAGATGGCAGCCACATAGTGAAATCCTATTGGTGAGAATTTTAAAATAAAATATTATTTAATTAAAATAAGATTTGTATACATGACAGACATTCAAATATGTTGTTTCATTACTAATAGGCAGCTTGCTAAGTGTTAAATAACTATCACAGGGTTTGGCCAGGAAGATGAAAATCTAATCTGCCTGAGGGCTTTATCAAGCAGCATAACACAAACAAATCAGCAGTGCTCAAATTCACTCGATTCATTCAGTCCTTTAATAATAATAATGTAGCAATGAGGGTATAGGGGCAATTTCGGATACAGCATATGTTTCTCTGTGGTGAGTTTACGCCTGAAATCCAGTGTATAAAAGTAGCTTAAATGTGCACTCATTCAAGGAAGAAAGAAGCAGGAATTGTCGAACATGCAACACATTTAATCAAAGTAAACATAAAGTGAAATTATTAATCTGGAGATAGAAACTTATTAAACACTTGCACTATGGGGCTCACTCCTCTCCCACAGCTCTTGATTCTGCCCACACTCATCACTGCTGCAAGCCGACCTATCACAGCTCTTGCGCTACGCATCGCTGTGAGGTGTAGTTACATTTTTTGAGAAGCACGCACACTTGGCGCAGAAGTATAAATTGGCCTTCAAGGTGCTTTTATTTATGTTTGTGACTCTTCTAAAGCATAAAAATATCATAAGTTTGCAGATATTTAAGAAACATGCCAAGTGAACGTTCTTGTTTATCTGAAAAAAAAAGTCAGATATTCTGCTTTAAAAATAGTTGCTGGAACATCTGTCTTTGTTTTGGTTATTTTAACCCGCCCAATGCCAGTTTAACCAATTATATTGTAGCACCCTGGGTTGCCTTGGTGGAAAACAGTATTTGATTCATTCAGTCATGATGGCTCTCATAGGCTTCTTCGACTGAAAATGCGACCTCCGGTGGACAGTAGCAGACTCAGTAACAGAGTTCCACATGAGGTGGTTATTAATTAGCAAATAATATAAATATTACAAACATAAACATTAGGTGAGCAGGTTACATTGTAACCCCGTGTCCTAACAACACACTACATGAGGAGATTTGCAGTGATGAGCAATCTAGCTGTTTGCGCCAGATGAAACATGACAGAAAATTAAATGCATCAGAAGCACGAAATAACTTTACTGCACTGCACTCCAGCAAAACAGGAAGGTTTATAATCTAATTAACACATGTTAAACCTCTTTAACATTATTAAACGTTCATGCTGAATCGCTGATATGTGTTAGTTTTGAGTCACAGTTCTAAAGTTCAATTTAAAACATTTTTATTTTCAAGATCTGAGATGAACTATCTGCTGCTGCTTTCAGTAGTGGCAGTAAATGTCATGTAAAATGGCATTCAAACTCACATTTTTAGCATTTAACACTGAATAAAGCACATGAGGTGTACCTCGTATATTTTCCTATTGTTCAGCTGCAAGAAATAGAAGTCATTTCTAAAATATAATATCCAGGTGTTGGTTTAGACAAAAACTCCTTTTAATTTGGAAAATATTCCTTGTATGGTGTGCCGTTGCTTTTAGTTAGAAAACGGTTTAAATCAGCCTCACCCACCTGACAGCACATGCCATTTACATCCACACCTACTGCAGCATGGAGGTGCTGGAGTGTTCGAAAACAGTATACCGTCACTCAGCCTTGTCAAACTTCTTTTTTGCCCACAAATAAAAAACAAAAAAGAACTTTGTTTGAAATAAACCAGGGCCTCTAGCTTCTCACATTAAATTTGAATCAGACTTGTGATTTTATGACCCCAATTGATGCTTTGTAGATAGAACTAATTAGTGTTATAAATGTAAACACACCAGCCCTGAATAAGTTTATTACGGGGAAGTATTGGGCAATTAATCGAAAAGTAATCGAAATTGACATTCAGAACCTATAATCGATCTAATTTTTCCAGGTCAATTTTTTTCAGATATTTTTCCTACTTCGTGTGGAGTCATGTCACCTTGCTCGGTTAAGGCTGGTTTAAACTTTGGGTCGAGCGCACGTGTATGATCCGGCACAGGCTTCTTGCAGTAGCATACCTGCTAACTTTTCAAAAAATGTAACTACACAGTAGGCATGGGACGATAACCCTTTTCAAGGTATACCGCGATTTAGAAAAGTCAAGGTTTTAAAACCAGCAAAACTTTCTGTAATGCCATTCCTAAGGTATGTGTAAGGTTTTTAATTTTTTTAAACAACAGTATCTCCAGCAGAAAAGATATCTAAAGATGCCTAAAGAAATTTGTGTTTCTGAAACAAATGAAGACAGCAGGAGTCAATTATTGATTTTCATTATTTAGCCTGACATGTTTACTGTTTCAAAATATTTTAAATCTTTCACAAAATAAAATATATTGTGTTCAAAGGGGAAAAAAAGTTTTTTGTGTTTTACCCAGACATTTAAAAAATATATATTTTAGAGCAGTGATCACAATACAGTGAAACCGTGATATATTTATCTAAGGTTATCATATCGTCAGAATCTTATACCGGCCCATGCCTACTACACAGTGCTGTTTATTTATTTTCACTTTTTATAGGAAAAAACTAACTTTATTTTAGGCAATGGTTATTTGCTTTCAGTTGTTTAACGTTGATGTTCACCCTTCATTCAAAAATCTCTCACTTGTAATATGTGGCCATATTTACTGTACATAACTTGTCAGTGAACTGTGAAGGCAAAAAATAAATAATCTGTAATTTCTTGAATCGAGTTAAAATGTTCAATTAATTGAGATTTTAGGCCAAATCGCCCAGCCTTATGGGGAAGACACTAATAGGAGGCTGTTTGGGAGTGAAAGTGTAATAAAATGTTTGATTAATAGAGCAGATACTGAATTTACGCATACATACGCTCTGTATGGTTGTCGTCACAGTCAATAAATCAAAAGTTTTTCATATTCTGACCAATATAATAAACAAGACTGAGCATTTTATGACATGGCTTTTTATTTGGATATTTTACTTTCATTTTTGTTGTCTAACATTTACTGTGCCCTCATGTCAATCAGTTGTTTTACTGGGCAGTCATTAGGACCTGGAGCAGTCTATTAGTCGGCAGAGGCTGTAGCATTACAGAAGTGACAGACTGTGCGGTTGGCACAGTCACAAGGGATGTGAGTAGTTCTGTTCTTAAATTCGCCTAAAAAACAATCTTTTTTCCCCCTAATGAGCACAATATATTTTATTTTAAGAAATGTTTCAAATATTTTGGAACAGTAAGCATGTCAGGCTAAATAATTAAAATATTCATTGACTTCATTAGTATTAAAAACACAGAATTAAAAAGGCATCTTTTGACATCTTTTCTGTGGATATAAATAAGCCACTGCACTGTTCAGGTCTATAGCATTCTTGGATGTTGGTGCGTATGCGTTTTGTTTTTCAGATGTTTGCTGAATCGTGGGTTGAGCAGTAGGGTTGGGTCGATAGACGATGCCATCGTCCATCACTGATGCCCTATAGACATCCCGATGCTGAGCCGGCATCGCCGATCCTCCGCCCCACCCTTGTCGCAAACTCGCTCGTGAAAAATACACACTTAGGCCCCGTTTACACTAATACGTCTTAGTTTTAAAATGGCATTTTGGAACGAAAACGATCCATGTCCACACTGTCGGTTCATTTGGCATTTCTTAACAGCCCTCTGTCCGCTAAAAACGCACATCCCATGACCACACCCACACACATAGACACAGATACAGCCACACACGCACACAGCCACACGCACACAATGTCATGCACTCGTCTGAGCTCCAGAGAACAGTGTACGTTGGACAGTTTATCAAGGATGTACCGCTGGAACGTGTCTCATTATAATTTTAGTTGTTAAGCATGATATTAAATTAATCTTGTCTCTACCTAACGACTCTTCGGTCTTTTGAATCTATCAGGTAATGTGTCAGCATCAGTACAATGCTTCAATCTTTCGCTTTCATGCTTGTACTTAGTAATTATAGCGAAAACCTCATATACTGTTGGTTGTGCACCTTTTTTTACCAACCAAGTTTGTGGACGCCATAGAGATGCTCTTTTTGGTTTATTTTACCAAACAACAACCGCAGCTCGTTAACGGAATATTAACAGTTAACAGATAAATATTAAAATATTATTTAATAAAAAAAATTGAGGTTTATTTTGTGACACATTAAATATTTTAAAATACTGATTTATTTTAACATGTGAACAGCAGCATACAGAACATAACAGAACCTCTTCACGCACCTGCAGAGTTTTCAGACAACATAAAAAAAAGAATAAGCTAAATAATAATAATAAAATAAACAGGCCTGCCCTAGATAATTTTCACCTAAATGACCGATTTAGATTACAAAACGAAAACACTGACTGAATCCTTTTTAAGAACCGGCATTTGCTGATTTTTCCAATCATGTTTTTTTCGTCCGTCATATAAAAATATCAGGCTATTAAATCGATCGCTCCACTGAAAATATGCATTTGATTAATGCTTCGTTGTTGTTTTGTCACAAAACCCCTTTTAACATTATAATAGAAGTCATTAGTTTAAAGATTGTCATAATAACTTATTTCCTCCGTCTCACTCGCAATCAGCATCAGCGCTGGTTTGTGTCAACTCGCCTGTCAAACTGTGACTAGAAATATTCTTCTTTCATTTTGCTTCTTTGAGAAAATACGTCTGTAGGCACGTGTGGTTGCACATTTTACCATCCCGCAAGTTAACAAATATTTGTTACACATCATTTAAGTTCCAAAAATGCGAGACGCACTGCACCACACTGCCTTTTATGTTGACAAGAAAAAAAGAAGCACAGTGCTCTTTTTTTTTTTTGTCACTGTAGGAAACGACTGAATCAGCTGGTCTATTGTGCTCGAGTGTTGCTGTCCATGTTGTTATAATTGTAATATACAGAATAACATTGTGATAGCCATGGTTTGTAAAGTAATATGCCTACAGCTCTGGCTAACTGCGACCACAAGTTTCTTCTCCATCATTAAAAAAATATCCGTCGTCCTGACAACTCAAATACTGTAGGCACCTCAACAGAAACCCTGCTCTGCTTTCATTTGATTGAAGAATGAAAAAGACGTGACTGATGTAACGCACTATTACACTCAGGGTTGAGTTTTATTTCAACCGCGAGCACACAGCGCGCAACAGCATAACGTGAGGCACGCAGGGCGCATAAGCAGCGTCAACCTTAAACCATAAAAAATGCTCTTCTCAGCGCAAAAAAACGCTTTCGGTGATTGGCCCCTTATGCAGCCAAACTTTAAAAATATATAAAATAATATTTTTTAATCGTTTAACTGATAGCATTAATCAGTTACAAACGCACCCTTTCGGTTAACGGTTAATCAGTTATCTTTAGCATCCCTAGGATGCCATTATAATGACACAGATCACTCTGCCTATTCATGCCAGAATCCCGTGGAAAAAAGTGATTGACAGGTGGTAATTTGTGTTTCACTTATCTTTATTTATTTTTGATTTGGTTATTGGTAAAACAAAGACCATGCGGGTCAGGCAGGTTGAAACGGTATGCTACAAATAATTAATTCATTAAATTAATTGTTCATAAATAATTAATACACCTATGACGACGATGTCATCGTCCATCGCGATGTTACACATGAGATATCGTACGATGCCAAATTGGTCATCGTCCAACCCTATTGAGCAGTAGTTTTTTCATGTGCATGCTCCTTTGCTGCTGGAGATACTGTTGACCTAATAAACTAAAAAGCAAATACACAGTTTTTTTTTTACATACAGTGGGGAAAATAGGTACTGAACATGTTATGTTTTTTTCCTGGGAATAATATTTCTAAAAAAGCTATTGACATGGGGTTAAACCAGGTTTTGGTAAACCCAGTACAAACATAAAAATTATATGAAACAAAAAACTCTAAAAATGAGTTGTGTAATAACAATGAAATGACACAAGGAGAAAGTTCTGAACTTCTGAAACGTATCTAATACTTTATATAAATATGGGATGAAATTAAAATCAATATTATTTGCAAATGCATGCTTTGTCATCTACGTGCTCTATTAATGTTGTATATGCAGTTTTACATTCACACTAATGGCTTTCTTTTCCAGTCTGTGAATTTAAGGTTTGCGCAAACATAAATATGTTCGTGAAAACAAATATTACGTTTTGCATTTATGGATCTTAATTTACGTGTGCGAAAAGGAAGTTTTGCATTTGTGGACCAGGTGATGCGCGTTTGTGAATTGACTTTTTTTAGTTTTAATCTATACTGCTAGCTTCGCTTGAATTTCGAGACTTTCTTTTCGTGGTTTTTAAGCTTTTCAGGAATCAATTACAAATGTGAAATGTGTATACATCTACCTACCAATTTGGGAATTATACAATCCTGCTTGACTACACTTGTGTCTGAAAAAGTCAAATTTAAATAAATGTGCAGCATTTACAGAGTTGTATTTGTGAATACACATGCTCTCTTATGTACGTGAATCATAATTTGCGCAAGTGTGGATCAGGTGGCGCTCATTTGAATTGAGATTTTATGCAGTTTGTCGTCAAATCCAAGCACGCGCAAGTCTTGATTTGCGCACACCTCTTGATCCGTGTGCAACTTTACAGATTAGCATTATAGAGCAGGCCACGTCCACAGTTTTTAAAACGTTTTATAACCTAAAGACCTGTAAAAGCCAACAAAGTCAAAAAAGTGGATATCGCGACGCATCAGCTGGATGAATGGCTGTATATGTGTATTCTGACACTATATGCCTGTGTGAGGTCAACATTTAACCACTGGAAAGTCAAATCTCCTCCCAGGAGCACTTTATAATATCCAGTATAGGTTAAAATGGTGACGTCCTATGCTTCCATTTTTGGGGTCTATGATTGATAGAAGATTTGAAGAAAAGGTTATGAAATGAAATGGTTGTGAATACTTCACCCAAAGGGAACATTACTGCTCATACCGATACATGTAGGAAATTTGCTTTATTTGTATCTTTCTTATTGTAATAAAAGCATGCAGACATACTGTGTTGTATTATTCTGGCAATAACTTGTATTACTGTCAGGGATGGGCAACAGTTACATTACATTAATACATTTTGGTACAATTATAACCCGCTATTTAAAAAAAAAAAAAAAACGACTGAATGTTTTGAATGAGAAGCTGTAATGTAGCCGTGGCGGGATGAATTTTGGTGTGGCGCCCCGCCATGGAAGAATTAATGTAGCGGAAACCGAAACATTTATTGCCTTCATTAGATTGTGTTAAAAATTCACAGTGCATAATTATTACTGCAATTGCCAGCATTTGTCTAGCTATCATAAAAGACTTTTCTAAAATTGTATATTAGCTTTCAATGTGTATGCAAAAATAAAATAGCATAGTTCATTTATATTAAACAAAAAGTGAAACGATAGCTTTAAATGAAGTCTATCATCACTACTTTAGTCAGCTACAGCACACTTCTCATGTGTCAGTTTGTTGTATGGTTGCAAGTGGTTAAGATATTTAAAGTGCATGCAAATTGTTTTAGTTGAGCTAGTCGGTTAATCAGAAATTTGGTCTCATTCTGTTAGATCACCGTTTGATGCACAGCCATATCCTTCCTTTTTCATAGTTTGACATCTGTAATTTGTACTTTTTAACTTGATCAGTCTGTTCCCTTTTTTCTGCTTTCAGTTTCAATTTATCTACACACTGAAACGAAGAGCTCTTGGTGTTCAGGAACCATGAGGAGAGTCATGAAACAATCCAAGTGTTATTTCAGGTAAACTGTAGACCCAATTTTAATATGTCTTTCTTTCTTGTAAACCTTTAATGGAGTAATGCTAATGTTTTAAGTAACTAATGCTTTTTGTCCCAGCAAAAGGACGATGATTCTTCTTCTAAGCTTGGCGTTGATGTCACTGGCGTTTTTAAAACTGCCTTTTTTTCATACGGAACTAAAACCTGTGGAAGTGCCAGTAGACAACAAATATAGAAAGGTAAGTCATCTTTTCATGTCACTTTTATGTTAGTTCTTACATTACTGGAGTAATAGGGTGCAAAAACAATCACAATATCATGTTTCATATCATTCATACACACACACATGCATACATACATGCATACATACATACAGTTATATACAGTTAATTTATTCTGACCTGAAAGGACAAGTGCGAGGTTTCATTCAACATTTACAATGCACTTTTGTGCTCATGCTCCCCTGCCGTCTTTCTGTAACTAGGTGACTATCAATTATTTTCTCAGAGGATGACAAACAGACAAACCATTGCTGCAGCTCCGTTTAAGTTTATGGGGAAAAAAGTAAAAAACACTGCCGTGTTTGGATGCGCTGTGTTTGTCTGAGGTAATTAGTCTGCCGTTATTACTGAAATATGTATATTCCATACAAAGTCTGAAGCAGACTGGTTGGTTCTACTTGCATGAATTGTGGTGCACTCTCGGCATTCGGAATAGTTGATGCCTGGAAAATACGCGCGCGCATCCATTGGAAATGACAAACCTACTTCCTAAGCTTATTGGCATTGCTTCCAAGGCGCACGCTCAGCAGCCACATTTCAATAAAACTATAGCGCTTCATATTGAAACTTCATATCTAACTTTTTTTAATCGATATTTACAATGGTGTTTGGTCAATAAATACCTATATCGTTTTTTTTTTTTTTTTTTTTTTTTGCCCAGCCCTATACAGCTAGTGTTTTTCAGCCAATTATAATCTTCCGGTGAAAGCTTAATTTCAAAGCTTTATTTTCAATTTCATAAGGTTCCTTTTACAGCATCAATGTTGTAATGTAATTACAATGCATTGAGGTAAATAGACTTAAGCATTCATTTAGTTGTTAAAGTGTATTCCGATTTGAGCTGCGGATCTGTTAAAATATTTGAACTCCTGCAACTAGACCGTATGCAACCGCTCAACTGGATGTGATGTATTCCAGTGTTGTCCAAGCAGATCTGTGTGCGCGAGATGAGAAATACTAGTTTTTTTGTTATTTTTGTCAGAAAAAATATATATATTAAATAAACATTTCTATTCATAAATGAGTAATAAAAATATTCTTTTTTAATGTTGTCTCCACATTCCCTCCAACATTTTTAGCGGTCTGAGTTTTTAGTATTCATTTATCCATTTATTCATTCAACCATGGTGAATGGACAAAAATTAATGGCTCTTGTTTTGTACTCATTTATATCGGACACCACAAGAATCCAGCTTCTCTCCCACGGTGCACGGCAAAACTGAAAATTCTGTGTGACTGCCACGAGGGCGGATTCCGACAGTCGTGTCCGAATGACGTGTGCAGTGGAAAGGCTGCTCAAGACCCACTTTATATCGTAAATCTATTAGGCAGTGAAGATCACTGATTTTTAAGGAAATCAGACCTTAAACAATTTTATAATTGAAAGACAGTTCACTGGAATGGCTGAGGCTAGCTGGCTGGCTAAAATTAAAAGTCTGTGTGCATATACAGTATCTAATTTATTTCTTTTATATAAATTGTGCTTTTATGGATTTTGTGCTAGGTTTGTTCAGATTTATGGCAAATTCAAGGAAACAGGCTTCTCAAACAAGGAAATTATAAGACGGGACTTTATTTTTTGTTTGTGGAGAACAGATTGAATCATTGTCATTTGCTATACCTGTAGTAGGGCTGTGTTGGTGGACGACCACACCATTGCAGTGTTCAGCCAAAAAGTAATAATATTAATTATAATAAAATAAATGAAGTCAGTAAACATTAAAAATAAATTTCTTTCTCATGTTGAACACAAAACAAGATATTTTGAAGAATGTTGGAAAAAAGCAGCCACTGTCATCCAAACAAGGAACAAAAAAAACCCCATGGAGTTGTTCAACATTCTTCTGTATGTCTTTCTTTGTGTTTACAAACAGAAGAGAGAAAATAAAACTGGTTTGGAACAAGTGTTTGAAGTTCATTCAAGTTCATTTTTGGGTGAACTATCCTTTTAATGACAAAGCGAAAAATGAAAAAGTTTCCCACAGTACAGAGCGCAGTACACACACGCAATATGAATGTGTGAATCTATATGCACTAACTAGTTGATTCTCTTGTCACAGTTAGGCATGCGTGTGTATCGTTTCGGTTCATTTGTGTTTTTTCTTGTTGTTTTTATTTTTATTTTTTTTATTTTACAGTGAAGCAAAAAAAATGTGATTCTACAGTATGGAAACCTCTCTCTCTCTCTCTCTCTCTCTCTCTCTCTCTCTCTCTCTCTCTCTCAATTTAGTTCAGTTCAATAATTGCTTTATTGGCATGACAAATGTTTATGTAATGTTAAAGTTTACGTTAAAAGAACATGTATAAAACATAGTACACATTAACACAGTAAATAGTGATATAGTATGGTAATAAATAGTATAATAATAATAATAATAATAATAATAATTATTATTATTATTATTAAATAAAAATACTAATTAAAGGGCACCGATGGTAAAAAATGGTGAAAAACTTTTCAAGCTGTTTGGACAGACATATGTGTAGGTATAGTGTACAGACCGTCATATTGGGGTGATTTAAACACACTCAGTCCTTTTTTTTTTCAATTTAACAACATAAAAACGGTGGACCAATTGAAGTGGTTTTGAGATCGACCGCAACTTGACATAGGAGTGCGGTCCCCCCGCCCACCAATATTGATTGACAGGTGCGCATTACCATATCCTCAGTATTTTGTTTCACGTCCGCCATTTTCAGTGTGTGAGTCAAAGAGACGTCACCAAAGAAACACCCTTGCTCTATTTTTAGATGTAAGGCTCATTGAGCTCAATATTCACTACGTTATCGCTCTCCTCCGTGCCAGTGTTTGCATACATGTGTACTTTTCATTTCGTCTTCCTTAAACTTTAGCGGTTTGCACTTCCCGCGGTCACAGAAGCTTTCTGTCATCTTAACTAGGTGCAGCTGGAAAGCGCGAGCGCGCTGCCTCACGTGTGCGTCTCTTCAATGGAAATGATTAACTAACAACGCACAGCGCCATGCATTTTGCAGTGTTGCGGATGAAAGTGAGGACCGGAGGGTTTGCCCACTATTCTGCTGCCTAGGTCGCCTCTATGGACGCGCTGGCCCTGCTTTAACACATATTTCTGCCGTGCCACAAAGCGTAATCTAAATAGTTTCATTTTAAATAACATTAAATAATAGACACAAAGAGGGGAGCTCTTGGCTCCGCCCCCTTGTTAAGTTGGGCGGGAAGTCAAAACTAATTTCATGTAAAGCAACACGCCCCTAAACGACGAACTGTGTACACGTCCCCAAAATGACACTTTTTAACACATTATAATAAAAAATCTGAATTGTGTTTTGAACTGAACCTAAACTGGCACACTCAGAAAAACCATAATATTAATATTACATCTTAAAAAAGGGGTAAAATAGGTGCCCTTTAAAAAAAATAAAATAATAAATCAGAATAAACAGTACATTTAACAATCAACATATGGATATAACCATTATAAAACTAATAATCAGTATATTTACAATGATTCAGTCTAGATGTGTGTGGGTGTGCGTGCATGTGTGATCTCCTCTCTCTTTCTGTGACAGGCGTTAATGTATTGTGCAGCTAAAAGGACACAGTCAGTTTTTTCCCCCTAGTAAATATTGCAGTTGTGTTTTATTGTCTGACTCAGTGATTTAAGGGAAAATGCTCTGGAGTTTGGGGTAGAATGTTTCTCTGATGTGCTGATAGTTTGTGCAGCGGGTGAGGAAGTGTTCCTCCGTCTCCACCTCTGCCTGTGGGCAGATGCGGCTCTCTCTGGGTTGCCAGTTCTATCTGTATCAGCCCGTCTCTACAGTCAGACTGTGAGCATTCAGTCTGTATTTGGTCATTGTTGTTCTTAATTTACTGTCCTTTACTGCACTCAGATATGTTGCTGTGGTATAATCTCTATTTAGGTCTAAATAGCATTGAAGTTTACTTTGTTTTCCTGCGGCTTTATTCCAGTAAATCAGATACTCTTCGTGCATTTATTATCTGATTGGGCTTAATTCTGTGGATGAGCATGTCCGTGTCCTGATGCTGCCTGCTGTTAGTCATATTTGTTGTGTTGGTTTGTGTTTGTAGCCAACCAACCAGGGGGCTTTTTTTAATGTCCATTTCTTGGTTTTTGAGGGCTTTTAAATAAGAGTTGGGGTCACTCATTTTTATGTATTTTCAAAATTTGTTGGCTCGTTTCTCAGTGCACATGAGTAGAGGATACTGTCCTAATTCTGCCCTGCATGCATTGCTGAGTGTGTTCCTCCATACCCTTATTATGTTCCTACAGAACTCTGCATGTAGGCTTTCAATTGGATTTCTATCCCACTTAGCAAACTCATGACTGAGGAGAGGACCCCACACTTTACTCCCATATAGCACTACAGGTTCAAACACTGACTGAAAAATGTTGAGCCTGATTTGAAATGGAATTTCTATTTGTGTGTTGTTGTTGTTTAATGGTGCCTACCACAGTCTATTTTGACCCTATCACAGTTTAACTTTAATCACCTCTCCAGAGTTTACTATGTCTTTTTAACAGTTAATCATTGCTTGCTTCAGGTTATTTCCGTAATAGATTTCAGTGCAAGACATGGCTGAATCTCAATACTTGCTGTCATGTTTGTTTATTTATTTGCTTACAAATACTTTTTTAAATTCAACATGTTCAACATGTGGAATGAGTTTACTATAACATCAGAATATCCATATTTAACAGTTTGCTAAGTCTAAAGTGAAAGTACACTTCAGAATTTTACCAATAATCAACAACAAAAAACTCAAAAACTTTAAGTCTGTAATTAGAATAAATGGGCTTGAAACTTTAATTTTCTGTAAACGGTAGATTATAAGGCTATGTGTTTTATGCTGCTGTATGATATTTCTAAATCATATTTAAAGTCTGCATGAACTGGAAGAGTTATTACCACCTAACAGACACCTCCTCTTCACCATTTCTGTTTATTGTCATACCGTGGTCAAAACTGACAGTTGGACAATACCTCAGACAGATGTAGGACTCTATCATACATCCGGTGCAATAAGCTACAAGACGTGTTTGATGCGATTTGTTGCTATTTTCAGACCAGCGCAACCCTAATTTTCACGTTTTGCGCCACGTTGTTTAAATAGCAAATCCATTTGCGCCACTTTGTGGACTCATTGGGTGTGCCGATCTGGTGTGTTAAGACGCATTGTTGGCGCGTTGCTGTTTTGAGGAACTGAAATAGACTGTGCCATTGACCAAGTAAAACCTGCTCTTAAGTCCAGCGCAGAGCCATGTTAATTATGCGCCTATGCAGGTCCAGACGCTTACACATTGCTTAATACACACAGGATGTGGAGCAATACACAAATATCTTTACATATGAAACTAAAATAAAAAATGTAAATGTTACAAAAATTGTATTTTCCACATAAATATAAAAACCACTAATTCCTTCTTCATGTGCATCACAATATGGGGCATAAGAATAAGATGTGTGTTTGGGTATAACTTATAACTTTTTGACCACACTTTATTGTTGTTCATTTATTTGTTTGTTGGAAATTAGAACTGAATTTAGAAATGGTTTTAAAACAAATCTTGCTGCTTAATAACCGAAATTAAACATCTAGGCTAATGGGCATGTTTAGTGGAGTGCGTACAACACTGCTTATCGACAAAAGTAAAGGAGTAAAGTAAAGAGTAAAAGTAAAGAGAAAGTAAAGAGGCCAAATGGAGGAGGCTTGTTCTTTCTCCTCACGCTGCAGATGGTCTGTTTAACTGTTTTCTCTCTAGTGAAGTGTTCAGTTTTTCCACTTACAAAGTCCACCATGTAAATAGCAAATGTGCCATGGCGTGACACAACAGACTCTTAAAAGGAATGAGATGAGACTCTGATTGGTTTAATGCACGTTATGCTCAAACACACCCATAACTCATTAAGAGAATAAGCACAGCCTTGTTAGACCATGAGTTGAGGCGCAAAGCGTATTTTTCCGTCCTTAAAATAGCAAAAGTGTATTCAGATATGCCCCTTCTGCTCACCATTTCTGTCCATTGTCATAGCACTGTGAAAACTGACAGTTGGATACCTCAGACAGATGTAATTTGAAAATTGAACTGAACAAACAGGAAGTGAATTTTCAGATTTTAAAATTAGAACTTTTTTTTCTTCTTAATGACATGCACAGGTAAATTGTTCACCACAAAACTAGGAATGTGAGCTTACAAAATCATATGCTTAGTTTGATTTCATTTGTACTTTAAGTGTTACGATTTTATTATTTTTTTTACACTGTAAACTGAATCAAATTGAAACCGTGACCACAGAACTGTGACGCAAACTGAACCAGCAGCATATTTAGTGAAGCAGCACTGGTGGTGGTTGCTCTGAAAATGTGCTATCATCACTTCCCTAATCTGTTGTCACGTTAATGTGATGTTTTCACAGTGGTGAACATGGGACGCAGAAGAGACGTCTGTAGCTTTCAAATCAGAAGTCATAGACACATTAGATGCTTCTAAAAATCATATGCACATAAGCTCAGAAAACATTATGATACATTGTGCAGTGCTCCATAAAATTATCAGTTTAGATTTTAATGGGCCTTTTCATAATCAAAATCTTTGACTTATTTAAAGTTAAATTTGTTTAAATTGTCATTTAAATGTGTGTTTAAACAAAGTAGATATTTTTTTTTGAATAACAAATATTTTTATTTGTTTTGGTGGAATATCAGAGTTATACCACCAAACATTAATTAATTAATTAATTAATTAATTAATTAATTCTCTTTTCTGCTTGGTCCCTTTATTAACCAGGGGTCCCCACAATGGAATGAACTGCCAACTTATCCAGCATATGTTTTATGCAGCAGATGCAATTCCAGCTGCAACCTATCACTGAAAAACATCCCAGTTTAGGTCCTTTTGGCACTTCCATCATCATTATATTTTACAGAGAAGTCTAAATGCTTTCATTCACGTGATTTTAATGACCCGGAAGGCGATCTCTCTGCAATTGTTATAAATGTTGGAATAACCTACAAGTGCAAAAAAAGTTATTAATCCGTGGGTCACGTGCGTTCCGAACTGATCTGTGTGGATCTCGTATCAACTGTGATCCGTTACACCTATAATAAATATGGTGTTCTTCAATATAATACAGTGCAGAAAACGTCAAAGGGATTTTTGTCCTGGCTGAAGAAAAACTGTGAATAAATAAATGCCAAGCTTCTTTAAATTTTGCACCATTTGCTTGATTTGCATTAAACTCAGCAATTGCAGAATCGCTAAATTCTGGAGGAACTGCTCAACACAACAGCTGCCTGTTTTTCTGTTCATTGTAGGTCATGAAAATTCAGCTTTTTAGCCAATGAAATAATCTGATGTTTAAATTAGAGAGGGAACCCTGTTAAAAAGGGATGTAACGACTCACGATTCGATACGATTCACGATACTAATCTCACGATTTAACATCAACGACAGAAATGTAAACTAGGGGTGTGAACCTACACTGGTCTCACGGTTCGGTTACGTTTATCATGCCATCGATTCGGTTCAATTCGATATCTCGGTGCGTCACGGTGCATTGACGATGCTTTCCATACATAATTAGATTTTTTTCTTTACAACACAACAAAAAAAAATGTATTAATCTATAATTATGTTTATATTTCAATTCAATATATATCAATTTTGTCCTTTAATACAGTACAAGCAGTAAGATATATGAACTGTACCTTTAATTTTACCTGCTCAAAAAAAAACACTCTTTGTGAATGTTTTAGACAAAACTCCAATACATGCACAGAAGACGGCACGAGCATTCCTAACAAATAAACTAATGTAAATATTATCCCGCTTGCTTTTTGAGCGCTGGCAAGTTCTTACACCCCTATGACTGGTCATTGTCTTCACCCGCTCAACAGAAAGGGCTGCGATTAGAAACGAAAGCGCCCCATGAGTGACGTGGGAAAAACAGCCGCGGGTCAGTCTATATGCGCATAATACGCGGTTATCAGGTAATCCATAATAGAATAAATACAATACAATAAACTCGCACCACAGGCACGCTTCTGTCTGGAGCCACAAGTATCACTTTAACAGCCGAGAGGAGAGGAAAATTTCCCTCACGAACATGCCAACGGGTCAAATGCTGTGTGTGTGTGTGTGTGTCTGTGTGTGTCTGTGTGTGTCTGTGTGTGTCTGTGTGTGTCTGTGTGTGT
>CAIGQZ010032675.1:7999091-8009130 GCA_903798205.1 Danio tinwini
AAACAACATAGCCAGGATGATGTGATTGACATAAAGTAGGTGACACTGTCCCCTTTGAAGATTTACCCGACGTGTCCTCGAGGGTTTGTTTTTCATATCAAACTTGCTTGTTTTCATGTCTTAACTTTGTGTACTTAATACTGAGAAAAAACCCAATCAGGTAGTGAATGTCTGTAGCCATGCCTGTTTTCAGATGTTTCCGTTTTCCCCTATCCACACTGACACGGAGCAGCAGTGTTTTAAAACAAAAAATGGCGTTTGCAGTGCTATTCAGTGTTTCCAAAATGCTCAGGTTTCAGGGCTCGATAACTTCGGGTAGTGTGGATAAAAAGCATAACCGTAGCAAAAGTTATGCGTTTTAAAACTAAAACATATTAGTGTAAACGAGCCTTAATCTTGAACCTCACTTTTGGGAAATAGAGGGTCAAAGTCTGGGAAGATCATAGTGGTCTAGAGAAACAGTGCATTTGTAATTAGTTGTAACCTGCATGGTGCCAAACCATAAAGCCCCTTCAAAACCATCAGCAGCACCTTATATTGTACTCTAAACTCTACACTATTATTTGTACTTTATGTGCTTTACAAATATTAGGATTTCATTCATTCATTTTCTTTTCGGCTTAGTCCCTTTATTAATCTGCAGTCGCCATAGCAGAATGAACCGGTAACTTATCCAGCATATGTTTTACACAGAACATGATGCCCTTCCTGCTGCATCCCATTACTGGGAAACAGCCGTACATTCTCATTCATACACATACACTATGGACAATTTAACTTACCCAATTCACCTGTACTGCATTTCTTTGGACTTGTGGGGGAAACCGGAGCACCTGGAGGAACCCTACGTGAGCACAGGGAGAACATGCAAACTCCACACAGAAATGACAACTGACCCAGCCAAGGCTCGAACCAGCGATCTTCTTGCTGTGAGGCGAAATCGCTACCCACTGCGCCACCGCAAGGCATTTTAGGATTAATTATTTTAAATAAACATCATATTGGTCACCCTTTATTTTTAAGTATCCATTATTCAATGTTGCTTTATTTACTAGCATGAACAATATAGTATTGATTCACCTTTGTTAATGTGAAATGTAATGTCAACGTAATGACTGTAATCTGTTTGTGAGCTGAACTAAACACACTGTTTGTGAACAGCTGTAAAAAGTTAAGCTGTTTAAACTGCTGAAGTGTACATGTCCATATTTGTGCATTAGCGTCTGAATGGGGTAGGCTTCATTTAAACTAACATAATGTTAGAATAACACTTATAATCAACAACATACGTATCTTCCTAGCTGCTCTGGCACATTATATAAAAGAGAACAAGTATGGTAACATATTCTTGCTAAAAATATTTATTTTAAAAAAGTTTAAAGAGTTTATTTCTTCGGTTGAACACAAAATAAGATATTTTGATAAAGGAAGACTTCCATAGACACCGTGTTCACGTGGGTTTCCTCCTTGTGCTCCGATTTCCCCCACTGTCCAAAGACATGCAGTATAAGTGAAATGGGTAAGCTAAATTATTCGTAGTGTATATGTGTGGTGTAAATGAGAGTATGCGGGTGTTTCCCAGTGATGGGTTGCAGCTGGAAGGGCATCCACTGCGTAAAACATATGCTGGATAAGTTGGCGGTTCATTCGGCTGTGGTGACCCCAGATTAATCAAGGGACTAAGCCGAAAAGAAAATGAATGAATGAGACAGCAACGAACAATTCCTGTCAGTAGTTGACAATGTAAAGATACACAACAAGACTCTGCACATAAACAATTGTTGTGATTTCTGTATGACCTACAAATGCTGGCAGACTGAACACATAATACTCATTCATTTGACATCACCATTTTCATAAAATCAGATTTTGCACAGTTTACACAAACAACACTGGTATCTTTTTCAAAAACTTGCAAAGTCTGTCCAGCCTCCAAAACACTTTGTCATGAAAATGAACAGTTTTCTCTTTTTGTAAATTGCTTGTCTCTTTTCCAATTTAACTTGAAAGTATAGTCAAAGTCCCTTTAAGGAAAGTAAATTCACTCGACGACTATCTTTGAAACGCCATAGATATTTACACTAGATATCACATAGAGACCCTGAGCATGCGTCAATAGCGCCGCCACATTGGTACAGTGCTCCTAGGACAAACGTCATTCAACAGCACTAGTCAAGACAGTGTGCCAATGTGAAGATGCTGGACTGTAGCGCTGTGTACGAGTGTAGTAACGAGCAAACAAAGAAAACAAAGCACAAAGTCATCACATTTCATAGGTAAGAATTAGTTTTTTATGTTTTTGTATGTTATGAACTTTTGTGCTTAACAAGTAACGTTATTGATGACAATACAGTCTCTTACTGCAGTGACCATAAGGCAAAGTAGCACCAACTCGCACTAAATTCTAAGCTTATGCTAGTTTTGTTGAATAAAATAAGCAAACGATTTTATGAAATATGAGAAGATGCTGCGGTGCTAGAAACTTGTATTATTGTCAGCTAGTGAACGAGTACGTTCATAATGGAGATTCATTCACAAACGAATCGCTCCCTCCGTCAGAATGAGAAGTGAAAGCAGGAGAGGGGGTGTGTTTCAGGACATGAATTAGATCAAATTAAACAGGGAAGGAGGGTAATGCATTTCCATGCACACAAACACTCACTCTTTGTCAGGAATGCCCGTGTGGTCACTGATCCATCAATGTAGAAAAGTGTTGTAAAATTATAATATTTCGTAATTTTAAAAAAATATTTGCATAAGGACCACCGGGAAAACTCCCGATCATAGATATATGTGTATATGTGTATTTCTCTGGCTTTGGATGGCCACAGTCCTCCACTTCACCGTGGTCCTGCATTCATTTCAAAGGAACACTACCCTGTACTAAAATGGAGGCTCTATTGACGCATTTCTTTTAATAGACAACAGTAGGGTAGGCGACATCTAATGTATATATCTATGTGAAACGCCTCTTGGGCAGTATGCTTGGGCATTCTGTTTGAATGTGCAAACATCAAATTCTCCAAAACTGTTGGTCAAGCTTATGATTACATTACATATTTGGAATCACCAATAAAATTAAACACAACTCTCATAAGTTTAATTTCTAAACGTCCAAATCAAACTAAATCAGCATATTTTCAGGTTGTCCATGCCAACGCATGTGAGCACTCGAAAGGAACGAGATCACGACACCAACCCTAATTTATGGCCATGCTACACATTATCATCCTCTGGGTAATGATTGTCTGATCGCGCTGGTCTTCTGAATTAATCCACAACATGGTTGGACGGACTGTACCTTGCATTTGTTTCATACAGATTACAAAACCAAGAAAACTTTTGTTATAAGTGCACTTGGTCTATTTAAAAGTACAGATTTCAAATGTTATTTAAAGGTGCAGTATGTAAGTTTGACACCCAGTGGTTGAATCTAGATATTGCACTCTTGGATCAAAACAAACTGAAGCGCGGGTTGCCAAATTGAGTACAGGAGCGAGTGATTTAAACTGTGTTCTAAATAAAAGCAACGACTCGCGATAGAGGGAATATTTTCCATATTAAAATGAGTTTTGGTTCTAACCAACACCTCAAATTGATATATTAGAAACGGCTTCTATTTCTCACAGCTGAATAACAGAAACCTATGACAGTGATCACCTCAGGTAAACCTCATGTGCTTTATCCAGTGCTAAATGCTAACAATGTGAGTTTGAATGCCATTTTACAGGACATTTATGGCTATATACTGAAAGCAGCAGCAGATAGTTCACCTCAGATCTCAAAAACAAAATAAACCGTTTGAAATTGAACTTCAGAACTAAACAGACATGAGTGATTCAGCATCTACATTTAGTGATGTTAAAGAGGGTTAACATGTATTAAATAGATTCTAAACCTTACCGTTTCGTGAGTGCATATTCTGCGCTTCTGAATGGCTGTATTTACATTTCTGTCGTGTTTCGTCTGGTGCAAACAGCCAAACTGCTTATCACTGCGTATCTCGTCATGAAGCGTGTTGTTAGGACAGGCGGTTACAATGTAACCTGCTCACCTAATGTTTATGTTCGTAATATTTATATCATTTGCTAATTAATAACCTCATGTGGAACTGAACCTGTCTCATTTCGATGTCTGCTACTTTCCACCGGAGGTCTCATTTTCGGTCACGGACGCATGCTTTCAGAGCCTTTCTGAATGAATGAATGAAATACAATTGGCTAAACTGGCATTGTGCAGGTTAAATTTACCTAAACAAAGACAGCAATCCGGAACGGAAAAAAACATTTTCAAAGCAGAATATCTGACTTCAGCATTGTTTTTCAGTTAAACAAGTATGTTCACTTGGGATCTTTTTTAAATATTTGCACACATATAATGGTATTTTTATGCTTTAGAAGAATCAAAAACTTACATACAGCACCTGTAAATGTTATTTGAAGTATTCGTTTGTTGACCACTAAACTGTTGTAAAAGCACACGTCTGATTTGTGCTTCTCCCTGGAAAAAACGTCAGTCTATAACGATCAATGTTTGGCTCCTGTACTAGTAGGCGGGGCTTCATTTGCCATATTGACCATTACACTTTTCCCCATTCAAAACTATAGGAGTGACAAGTCTTGTGTATTCTATAGTCTTTGGTATAGTTCACACAAAAGTGAAAATTAATTAATAATTTACTTTCCCTCATCTGTTTTGGCTACTTTATGAGTTTCTTTCTACTGTTAAACACAAAAGAAAATATTTTGAAGAATGCTGGTTGTTGGCACCCACCGACTTCCATAGTATAGGGGAAAATATTGAAGTCAGTTGGTTCGAGCAACCGACCATTTTCATTATATCTTCGTTTGTGTTCAACAGAAAAAAAGAAACTCAAATAGATTTCAAACAAGTGTAGACTGAAAAAAAAAACCATGACAGAATTTTAATTTTGGGGTGAAGTATCCCTTTAAAGGTTTAGCCCTTTAGGAATCACTCAATGGAGAATGAGAGCAGATGAATGTCTCAATCATTTCAGGAGACATGGAAGATCTAGAAATGTACCACTTTTTTAGAAAACTGAACATCAGTATTTACACCACTGCTTTGTCTATGTCTGTTCCCCAATTCAAACCATTCCCAAACATATCAACAATTACTTCTTATGTTTACTTCATGAATCAATCAACGTCAGTGGTTAGCAGTCAACTCACTGCAAGAAGGTTGCTAGTTCGAGTCCCGGGTAGGCCAGTTGAAATTCTGTGTGGAGTTTGCATGTTCTCCCCGTGTTTGCATGGGTTTCCTCCACAGTCCAAAGACATGCGCTATAGGGGAAATGGGTAAACAAAATTGGCCTTAGTGTATATGTGTGAATGAGTTTATGGGTGTTTCCCAGTACTGGATTGCAGCTGGAAGGGCATCCGCTGCGTAAAAACATGCTGGAATAGTTGGCGGTTCCACTGATAAATAAAAGGCTAAGCCGAAGGAAAATGAATCAATTAATCTAAAATTAACAACCAGAGCTGTTCATTTATCATTTGCTTATTGGTGGAACAGAAAGAGTAAAGCTTTAATTCATAACAAATGCATACATTTAAATACATTATTTACACTGGCTGACCAAAAAGAGTTGCCAATTGGGTTTAAATAAGCAAATACATGAACAGTCTATGACTCTGTCATTATTGCAGTGACTCTCATGTTTGCAATACATGCTAGGCAAGCATGTACATGCTTTTTTTGAACCCTAAAAAAGCAACACACAATACTGACTTTGGCATAACTAAATCCTTCATGTTGATGTTGTAGCTGAGTGTGACCTGCTGATAGGAATCCTAGGTCAGGTCATTATGTCCAGGTCTGTTTCCTCTTGAAGTTTAGTGTTTTTGGACGGTCACCAACGTTTTGTTATTGCTGATACAAGCAGTTCTTCAGTAATGAAGATGAATTCTTGTACTGCATTTAAGTATTTCGACAGTAAATACATTTATGAAATACAGACTAACATAAGCAAATGGTTGGCAAAGCCAGAGCGCACATTTTTCAAAGCACAGTCTCCTGTTTACAAGAATGAGAACAAATGTTAATACAAGCCAAATGGGAGACAGTTTTCAGTTCATCATATGCCATTTTCATTTATATCAGTGTTTATAATGTAACTGCTACAATAAAGAATAGCATAATTAAATGAATTACAAGAAAGAAAAATGTGCACTTGCTTGATTTTGACAATAGCAGGACATTTTAAACAGGTACATGGGATTTTTTTTTAACTGTGTAAGAACACTGCAAAGCTCAAATAAATAGACGGTCTGTCACTGCTGCAACCAACCACGCAACAATAGAAAATGAAACCGATTTCACATCATCTGTACTTGAAAAATGTTTCTGCTGTGCAAAACGTTGTACAACAGCAGAACCTAGTTTGCTGTAGTAACCTCAGCTGTAGTCAAAATAGTGCAGTGTAAACGCCATTTTACACTTTCATTACATTATAGGGGTTTTGCCCTCATAGGGAAAATGTCTTCATGGTAATGGATCGAGGTCCTTTCTTCTCCAGATTCACAGAAGACTTTCTTCATTTTATTCCTATTGTGAACAACAAGAAATACACAAAAACATGTTAGTTGTCAAGAACAACTTTATATACTTAAATATACACTCACCGGCCACTTTATTAGGTACATGTTAGTAGTACCAGTGTTTTGTCGATTTGTCCTACCTTGTCAGATTGTCCTATCTCCTATTCAAAAAGTAGGTAGCACAATTTGATGATGTAATATGCTACCCATCAGATTTTGCTACCAGTGTAATTTTAATGTGTAATAGTGTGATATGAAGCTGTACCATCGCCCTAATCTACCTAATCCCTAACCACAACCTCAGAACCATTTAAATACAGTGTTGGTAGCATAATCTGACGTGGGATTAAATGTCAGGACACCGGGTTATACACCCTTTTGCCTTCAGAACTGCCTTAATCATTCGTGGCATAGATTCAACAAGATACTGGAAATATTTCTCAGAGATTTTGGTTCATATTGACATGATAGCATCGTGCAGTTGCTGCAGATTTGTCAGCTGCACATACCAAAGGTGCTCTATTGGATTGGATCTGGTGACTGTGGAGGCCGTTTGAGTACAGTGAACTCATTATCATGTTCAAGAAACCAGTCTGAGATGATTTGCGATTTATGACATGACACGTTGGAAGTAGCCATCAGAGGATGGGTACATTGTGGCCATAAAGGGATGGACATGGTCAGCAACAATACTCAGGTAGGCTGTGCGCTCGCAGAACTGCAACTCACTGGATATTTTTCTCTTTTTCTGACCATTCTCTGTAAACCCTAGAGATGGTTGTGCATGAAAATCACAGTAGATCAGCAGTTTCTGAAATACTCAGACCAGCCAGTCTGGCACCAACAACTACGCCATGTTCAAAGTCACTTAAATCACCTTTCTTCTCCATTCTGATGCTCGGTTTAAACTGCTGCAGATCGTCTTGACCATGGCTGTTTCTCAATATGCGTTCTTCCGTAATCTTGCGTCCTCTTGTTCTTGTGTATCATCATCTGCCAAAGATCAGGATCAGTTTCAAAACTCAAAAGCGGAGGACGCGTGAAAGTTCCCGCATGTGTTCTTGATATCGAGGATGCATTGATGCAGACTTGAGCGCAAAAACTCGCTCGAGAAGTCCCAGAAGTCATTGCGGCTGAATAAAGGAGGTGGGAAGCGCAGTAGATTTTATATATTTGTATAGTATATTTGCTGAAATTCTTATAAATATTTGTTTTTCTTGTATTGTGCAACTTGTAAGGCTTTTATGCACAGTGTATATTGTGAAAAGGGGAAAAACAATAAATCGTTGTATGAATGCTGTAATGTTTAAATCATTTTCCATTAAAAACGCATGAAGGTCATGTGACCAACAGGAAGAACCAGGGAAGAACGCAGCATCTCATTTCTCACAGGACGCGTTCTCTGTTCTCACTGTCTCCCAAATTCGTTCTTCTGAGGTAACTTGGCAAGACTGGTCCTTACAAGAACGTGAGTCTGTTCTCTGCGTTCTTGAAATTGAGAAACAGCCCATGTCTACATGCCTAAACGCATTGAGTTGCTGCCATGTGATTGGCTGATTAGAAATTTGCATTAACGAGAAGTTGGACAGGTGTACCTAATAAAGTGGCCGGTGAGTGTATCTTAATTAAAATTATAACCATTTAGATTAAATATCTAGACTCGTTTTCAAATATTTCCCAAGTGATGTTTAAGAGGAGAGCAGGAGAGAATTTTACAATATTTCCTTTTTTTCTTTAGGAGAAAGACATATTTCTTTAAGTTTGGCTTAAATTAAAGCACATAAAAAATATTAATTATTATTAACCCCCCAAATACATCCTTTGTCCAATGACTTGCCTAATTAAGCTAATTTGCTTAATTAGGCAAGTAATTTAAAAAAGTTAAACTCATTAACCTTTAAGCCACGGTCACACTGGGCTTTTCCCCCCATAGACATCCATTCATACGCATGCAAATGAATAAAGGGACTAAGCTGAAAAGAAAATCTATGAATGTATTTGAAACTGTATATTATTTTTATGGTTATGGTTTTAGTTTTTATCTAGCTTTAGAGTTGTCTATTTTTTTTTAATGTACTTTCTGAAAAATGTTGGAGCATTGCAACACTGGCGCACATTTCCATGTTCACTCGTTGCTTTTCATCAGCCTGCTTTTGCCAAAACATTTTTCCCCTCAGACTCACTGGCTCTACTTGACAAAGGGATTTCTTTCGTGGACGGTGCCCCTCCTCCAAACCCTCCTCCTGTTTCCCCCTCGCCTCTGTAACAGCTGCTCTTTGGAGCCGTATCCTAAGAGAGTGATGATCGGTGTGTTTTTTTTATTTCAAAGTGTTTTTTTGGAACAGATGGCCAAGGGAGAACTGGGGAGTCAGCCAAGACCGCGCTGGGGAATGTGCCAATTCCTGTAGTGAGTGAGTTCTCTGGGTTCCAGCTCGCGTGCCTTCCCTCTGCCCTCTGCCCTGAGTGGCGCCAGCAGGACTTCCCAACTAGTGTTGCGAACATCTGGTGTCTGGCTCTGACGGGGGGAGGGGGAGGTGCTGGGCCCGCTTCCTTTTCAACACGCTTTGCTGAAGGAACGTTATAAGCTCGCATGGAGATGCGGGGCTGCCTTCCTTTGCACAGAACTTGTTGTGCTTCTGAAGAACTTTTATTGGATTCGTTTCCACTTCCACTATAAACATTTCCTTTTTTAAAGTTTCGTCGATCCAGGATTGGGAATGTCATTGTTTTTACAGTCGTAATCAAATTAAGGTTTTTGAGAAAAGCTTTCCGGGATCAATAGTTTGAATTGCAGCTGCAGTTCCAATGCTGCTTGTGTCATTTTGTTTTATTGTACACTCTCAGAAATAAAGGTACGCGAGCTGTCACTGGGGTGGTACCTTTTCAAAAGGTACACATTTGTACTTGAAGGGTCCATATTGGTACATCAAAAGTATATACTAGTACCTACAAATTGTAAGAGGAACACTTTTGTACTTTTTAGGCACCAATGTGTACCCTTAAGGTATTAATATGGACCTTTTAGGTACAAATTTGTACCTTTTGAAAAGGTACCACCCCAGTGACAACTCGCGTACCTTTATTTCTGAGAGTGTATTATATATTTATTTATTTATTACAATATACACCCCCCCCACACACACACACACTCCAAATATTTCCCAAGGGATGTTTATTTCACAGTATTTCCTTATATATTATTTCTTCTGGTGAAAGTCAGATGTATACAGTTGAATAATTAGCCCCCCTAAATTTTTAGTCCCCCTGAATTATTAGCCCCTGTTTATTTTTTCCCTCAATTTCAGTTTAACAGAGAGATTTTTTCAACACATTTCTAAACATAATAATTTTAACAACTCATTTTTAATAACTGATTTATTTTATCTTTGCCATAATGACAGTACATAATATTTGACTAGATATTTTTCAAGACGCTTCTATACAGCTTAAAGTGACATTTAAAGGCTTAACTAGGTTAA
>CAIGQZ010032675.1:8012130-8022410 GCA_903798205.1 Danio tinwini
ATTATTATTATTAGCCCCCCTAAGAAATTACATTTTTTTATTGGCTACAGAACAAAGCATTGGCAATCCAATGACTTGGCAAATTAACCTAACTTGGCCTAATAAGCCTAGTTAAGCCCTTAAATTGCACTTTAAGCTGAATACTAGCATCTTGCATAATAACCAGTAAAATATTATTTTCTCTCATTATGACAACAACAAAATAAATGAATTATTAAAGTAAATATTAAATGAAATATTAAAGGTGCAGTAGGTGATCTGCCAAAATGCTAACCGTTTAGCATAATATTTTTGAAACAGTCCTTCCCCTGCTGTCCAAAGCCACACCTCCTCAAATCATGAACGCGCACATTAAAGATGACAGTAGACAGCACATAAGTACATGTCATTCGCCAGTAAGAAAACTTTATAGTATTTTATATTAGTACAATTCTGAACGAAAAACTGTATTATATCTACACAGCAAAAATTCCAGTGTTAAATATAGTGTGATTTATTATTTTTTTGGTGTTGTTTAGTGTTAAAACCGAAGTACATTTTAATCCACGAGTGTCAAAGAGCGTATATTTAAGAGTTTTCTTTTTAGTGTTAAACTTTTTATGCAGTGGATTTCCCACTAGTGATGGGAAGTCCAGTTTTTTAACTCGAACCGGTTCTTTCAGACAAACAGTGATCAAACCAGTATGTTTTACTTAAACTTGAAACATGTCTTGTTGCATTTTTAAAGAGTTGAATGTATTGGAATTATTTCTGAAAAGATTAATGAACATTTATTTAATTAAAACTATTTTCAACATATTTGATCACTGTTATCTGTCACACACACACCAATTGATAATATATTAACACTTTGAAGGGTAACACACACTCCAGTTCGATGTAGGAATAAACTCTTACTGTGTTGAAATGAACTCAGAGTAAAGTACAAATTTTACACTTTAGAAATTGTTATTTTAACTCCAAAACGGAGGAAGTCATATGTATACCCAAGAAGTGTTAAGATAAACTTTGAGTTAAATGTACACTGATTTTTTTGCTATAGCACGTTTTCAGTTGTGTAGCAAGCGAAACTTAATGTGCAATATTTCATGCATGCAAGGATCGCTAGTCTTATTCTCTCATGCGTTTTGTCCTAAAGCGACTACTGTATGCTTAGTGGTTGGCCGGCGGGGTGTGGGAATTACACTTATTACTAGCCATACTTACATGCTATTTCAGACCGGATATTCAGAGTAGCATGGTAAACAATATAGGGAGAGCGTCACATGTTGTCATTGTTCAAAAATGAACCAATGTGAATATAAAAGCAACTTCACCTCAGTAAAGCAGGCTAGGCGGAATAGCTCTATTTACTGATGTTTTGTTGTTAAACTAAATAAAAATCCACATTATAGATGCTGTAAAAGGTCCCTTATGAAACTGAAAGTAGTCAAATCAAGCTTTTGACGGAACACTTCCGTGCATATAACCCATTCGTAACAGCAAAATCTACATCAGCTTTGCGTAACTAAAATAGTTTTAAAAAAGAACATTACCTGTCTAAAAGAAATACTTCAGCCATGGTGTCATCCATCCTCCAGCGTGCAAAAGTAACTCCAATATTGATTCAGGATTTAAAAAATTTCGATTCAGCATTTGTTTTTACCGCTGTCTCTCTGTCTCTTTTGTGTACGTGAAAGCAGTGTGCATGCATGTGTAAACGACAGATCTGCATGAACAGGGGTGCGCAGATGTACAAATCTACATTTGTTGACAGACAGTTTGGGCTACTTATCAGAATTATGGGAGATGTCGGCCCAACAAAATGTAATTGGATGAACATTTTTTTGTTTTATGCCTTACCCAGAATATAAAAATACACATTTAGATCATTTACTCTAATTATTACTATTGGACTGTGAAGAGATTTTCAACCAGCACAACAAAAAAAAAATTCTGAAGACAATCACCTACTGCACCTTTAACTTCACAGGGGGACAGTGTTTTTTTCAACTGTATATATAATAAACAACTGAGCACCATAGAAGCACACTGTATGAAGACAACTATTGTTTTCCATACAAAACCTTTACTGAGTAAAAAAGAAATAAACATCTCTGATGACAAGGAGGTCAATAAATTGAGGAAATGTTCATGCTGGAGGTGAACTGACCCAGGGTTTTTGCAGGTTTCATCAAGTCAAATTTAAGACTTTTTAAGACCCTTTTGCGGGGGTTTATGACTTTTTCTAATGGCCCGCTGTTAATCATGTATTTATTTTTTGCTTTACCTGATTAGTGAATTTAATTTGAGGACTATGCTGTTAAAATGTCTAACGGCTGTTATCAGTTGTTTCTCTTTGCAATAATGATTAAAAAAACGGTTTTATTGAGATGTATTGTTGGTCAATGGATGGATGTCAGTTAGATTGAGTAGTGTTACTTAGATAAAGCAAAATTAGGACCTGTTTAAAATGATTTAAGCAACACAATCTCAAGGCAACTCGTAACTTTTTGATTTAGTGGCTAATTCGTATTGTACAAATTAGTACGATTTGCTCATCACCCAATGACGGTTGGGGTTAGGGGTGGGGTTAGATGTCACGCCTCCTTTTTGAAATCGTACTGAACTCGTACAAATTCATACGAATTAGCCACTTAACTGACAAAACATAAAATACTTACATTTCCTCGTGATTTAGGACAATATTTTAGTGAATTTAAGACTTTTTAAGGCCTACAATTTAGTTTTTAAAGACTTTTTAAGACCCAGTGGGCACCTTGTAACCATGCACTACCTGCATAAGCACTTTTAGATTTAGATTTGTCACTGCTGCATGGTTATTTATAATAAATGTTTCATACTTTCCTAAGAAAAGGATGATGGAAAATGTGTGGTTAGCTGTACATAAACCCCGAGCACAACGACCATCCTTACCAAGGGAACACACACATGTTGATATAGGATAGCGCTACAGGAAATTGGGACTGCATAGATGACTGTGTCATAAAAACTCCCTACAAAAACACATCAATCACTTAATTTATTCACCCGGGATGCTTTCTCAGCATTGGGGAGGGGAAAAAAAGAAGCTGGCGGGACACCCAGTGCTGTCTCTGACAAAAGTTGATGATAATTTCATTTAATGGGATCATTATTAGGCAAAAGAAAAACTCTCTCTAATTGGCATGTATAGGCATAATGTATGTTTTGCTTTGGCTACTATTCCTCCTTGCTGAAAAATTACTAATGGATGACAGAATTATGTCTAAGAATACAGAATCAGCTCTGTTAAGCAGTCTATAATTATTCACTGTTTACCTTCCTCTTCTTGGAGCGACCCTCGGCCTGTAGAGTTCTTGTGCACTGCTCCACACACTCTCTGAAGCTCATGTTGCTGTGGTCTGGTGTATAGTCCAGGTCTGCAAGCTGAGCAAGGGACAGTATGTAGTTGCAAGCTATTCTTAATATAGCCAGCTTGGAAAGCTTCTGCCCATAAGAGTAGCAGGGTACCTGTAAAAGTAGATCAAAGGATCATCACGTGAGAAAATGCAGCTTGTGATTATTATAAATTGTGATTATATAAATTATAATAATTCCTAGATTTGAGCTGAGGAATAGAAAAAAAGTTATCTTTTTTTTCAATTTGACACTTTTTTTGTTCCTGAATCCATTTTAATTGTTAAAAAATTTTTGATTGATGAAAAGCTTGGCTACACTGTAAAAAATACTATAATTTAAATGATAAAAGCTGTAACCTGGTTAATAGTATAGTAATAGTAGTTTCATTTATAGTCATGCCTGTATGAATAATTTCAGGCATGACTGTATATACAGTTGAAATCAGAATTATTAGCCCCCCTTTAAACTTTTAAATATTTCACAAATGATGTTTACCAGAGCAAGGACATTTTCACAGTATGATTTTCTGGAGAAAGTCTTGTTTTTATTTTGGCTAGAATAAAAGCAGTGTTTAAATTTTTAAACACCATTTGACGGTCAAAATTATTAGCCCCTTTAAGCTATATTTTATTTTCTTTAGTCTACAGAACAAACCATCGTTATACAATGACTTGCCTAGTTACCCTAATCTAAGGTGCATTTCCCAAAACCATCGTTAGCCAACTAAGGGCGCAAGTTCTGTCGTTACAAACATACAGTAGTTCGTTGATTTGCCGTTTCCCGAATCCATCGTTCCAACGAACATTCACAATCTGAGTCGCAAACTTGAGCACTTAAAACTAACCTCTGGAGCTGTAGTTAGAAACATAGTTCCTGGCTGTGTTCTATTTCCACTTATCCCCTCTATGCCCTATTCATTTAGAACATTCAAATTTGGAATTATTAAAAATAAAAAAGCATTAAGGTCATCTCTCTCAGGTGTAATTTGCTTTCAAAGTATTTTTACAATTCAGTTTTAGCAATCTTCATGTTTACAATTGTTACAATTGTGCTTCCTTCGCAGTGCACTTTGAAAACATTGATATCATTTTGAACACAGCCTCATGGCGAATGCTAGGTGAGCTATTATTTAAAAGCGGAATTTATGTTATGTCTCCAAACCTTGTGAAAATAAAAAACATAGCATACATTAATTCTTTTATTTTATAGTGGGTTATTTATTATCTGTACTGTATATGACATGGGCCTGTTGGTTAGAACTTTCTGCTGTGGTTTCCATGTGTCAAATTGTAAAAGTAGACAAAAAATTTTTTTATAAATAATATCCTACTTAATAATAAGATTAATCATTATCAGAAATAATATTAATATTATTATTAAAGTAAATATATTTATAATAAATAGCCTCATTATTTATTTATTTATATGATTTATATGTGATATTAGAATAGTGTTAGCTTTTGTAAGTGATTTTATGTTTTAGAATAGAATATGTAATGTTCAACTTCTCAATAATATTAGTAAAGCAAACATTGGCCCTATATGTGTCATTTACATATATTTCAATTAATATGGAAAATGAGTGCATGTTTTTACCAAAACAATATAATTTGCATAAAGAGATGATGGGGTTCCATCGTTCCTTTCCCAAAAGATGCATCGTACTATGATAGTTCAGCCGCGAGCTACGTCGTTGTTTGGGATACGCACCCCTGCCTAGTTAACCTAATTAACCTAGTTAAGCCTTTAAATGTCACTTTAAGCTGTATAGAAGGGTCTTGAAAATGTTCTAGTAAAGTATTATTTACTGTCATCGTTATTAGAAATGAGTTATTAAAACTGTTATGTTTAGAAATGTGTAAGAAATCTTCGTTAAACAGAAAATGGGGGAAAAAATAAATAATTCAGGGAAACTAATAATTATGACTTTAACTGTATTTATAGTCAAGCCCAAAATTATAAATTATGAATAACTGATTTTGCTAACATTACTTTAGTTATTTTCAATGGTTTCTCATCACTTATGTAAATTACCCTTTTATGTTACATCTAATGTTGATATATTGATTAATTAGCCCTATAAATAAATGAGACATGGTAGTTTACCATAAAATGTAGAAAATTATTTTACTGTTTCTACCTAATTATAATGGCAAAATTCTGACGACCACAGCTGCCAGTTTGTACCATACATTTTACAGATTTAAATACATTTAAATAAAATTTTCTACAATTAAATTTGCATTTACAAAATGTTAAGTGTAAATGTATGCATTTTTAGGAACTCAGAATGAACAGTGAGAGCAGCGGGAACAAAATAGTTGATTATTGATTTGACATTTTTTATTATTGTTCTTATTATTACTTTGGATATTGCAATCTGTCATTACTTTAGGTCTGAACAGTATCTGTATATGCAGTGCTTAGCATAATTGAGTACACCCCATTTTGAAAATGAATATTTTTATCCATTTCTCAGTGAATATAGGCAATGTATTTTGGTGCATCTAAACAAAACAGATTTATTAAACAGATATATTTATTCAAATAATATTTTAGTCACTAAAAATATTTAGAAATTGATAATACAATTAAATTCAAGGCAAATATTGCAACAAAAAAAATACAACCTACAAAATTTCAACAATTTCATTTTTTTTTTTTTTGCTTCTCTTGATTTTTCCTCTTTTTCTAAATGTCTATTTCATATTTTTCTATAACATATAAATTTGGCTGTACTAGTTTTTGGACCGTTATCGTAAGTTATTTTGTTAGATAAGCTCCAGATTTGGCTTCAGTACTGACTAATCTAATGTATATGCACAAATATAATATTGTATAGCTTCCTATTAAAAAAATATGAATTTAAAAGATAGATTTGTGAGGGGTGTACTCATATATGCTGAGCACTGTATGTCTGTTTGGTTTTTTTTTTATTAATCAAAGAAATGATTCTCAGGGCAGCTCTGGATATGAAGTGCATGGTGGCGTATAGTAAGATGCCACATGCTAAATAAACAAAAAACAGGACCATTTATTTACCAGACATGCAGAAGTCATGTAGACTGAATTATAAGTTTGTTTGTTTTTATTCATAAATAACATTTGATAAGGTGTACCAACCTATTTTTAATTCATTCATGCAAAATCTGCCGAATTTAGTTAGCTCGCATTGCTAGTTTTGTGGTAAACAATTCATCTGTGCATGTCATTAAGAAATAAAAAAAATGTTTGCCCTTGTAATCTTTAATTGGATTCTGAAAACGCACATCTTGTTTGTTTTCAGTTAAATTATCAGATGACTTTGAGGTAATGGGCGTGGCTAACACTTGATCACGCTGGTTCAACTGTCAGCTTTGACAACAAACAGAAATGGTGAGCAGGAGGAGTCTGTTAGGTTGTAATAACTCTTCTAATACCCCTTTCCCGATCTTTCTGAATGAAATGCCTACTTTACTACATCCATTCAGCATGCAGTAGAAGAAAACAAGCCACGCCCACTGTTTTCTCATTTAATATTTCGTTTCTCTAGGAACTGCTGGTTCATTAGGACATTAAAACAGTGATTCCTTAAATGTTCATATATTACCTGATTGGCTGTTTTTGTTCTGTTCTGGAAGTGTTTGTGAACTATACTAGCTTTTTCAGAATGATTTTATGCACATTATGTCTTTTTAGTTAGTACTGTGATATTAGGTATAAAGTTTGATCAAAGTTTCTATTATCTTTCACAAAACAAATAATCAAAAAACAACTAATGAATCTATGCATCGAAAGTCTTTTCCAACAAGCATGATACTTTGTTACAATGACAGCAAAAATATATCAGTCAATAAATAAAAATGAAAACGCAATAGTTCCAATAATTCAACATTTTGACTGTTCTGTCTGTCATTTATTTGGCTACATAACAAAGACACTGATGATTTACTACTCTCATGTTGATTTGTACTTTATTTGTTCTCATTATAGCTCATTTTAGTACTCATAAGCAATGCTGGGGAAAGTTACTTTTGAAGGTAATGCATTACAATATGGAGTTACTCCCCAAAAAAGTAACTAGTTGCATTGCTTAGTTACTTTTTATAGTAAGTAATGTGCTACGTTACTTTTGTGGGGGGTTTTTGTGTTACTTTTGAGGTAACTTTATTGCTTTTTATGACCTTGATCTCTTCCAGAACTAGTTTTTATTTTCTTTCTTTTTAAATAGAGGAGTTCTGCAATTAACAACGTACTGTATAATCTTCATTTACCTTTAAAAACACATAAAAAATAATATTTTTGAATAATGTTATCTGAGAACTTCCTGACCCCAGAGCTATACGTGTCATATATACAGATTATTGAAATTTTAAAGCAGTGTGTTTGCTACTTTTGTACTATTTGTCTTAAGTAAAATCACTGTCCATTGAAACTATAATCCCCTTTTCTTTGATGCATTCAAAATAATGAACACATTTTCTCATTGACTGCATGATTCATTGTGACTACTTTAATTTTACTTCAGAAATGTATTTATTAAAAGCTCATTAATTAAACTAAAAAGTAACTCGCGTTACATTTTCATAAAAGTAACTCAAATATTATTACTTATTTTTGAAAAGTAATGCGTTACTTTACTCCTTACTTAGAGAAGTAATATTACGTAACTCGCCCTACTTGCAAAGCGTTACCCCAACACTGCTCACAAGTAGTGCTGGGCAAAAATTAATCGCGATTAATCACATTCAAAAAAAAAGTTTGTTTTAACATAATATATGTGTGTGTACAGTGTATATTTATATTATGTATATAATACACACATGCATAAATATGCTTGAGAAAATTTTAGTTTATATTTAGATATATAATATAATATATATGTATATGATAAAAATTATACATTTGAATATGATGTAACTACTTTTTTAATATAGTTGAAATCAGAATTATTATCCCCCGTTTATTTTTTCCCCAATTTCTGTTTAACGAAGAGCAGATTTTTTTCAACACATTTCTAAACATAATAGTTTTAATAACTCATTTCTAATAACTGATTTATTTTATCTTTGTCATGGTGACAGTAAATAATATTTTACTAGATATTTTTCAAGATACTTAAAGTGACATGTAAAGGCTTAACTATGTTAATTAGGTTAACTAGGCAGGTTAGGGTAATTAGGCAAGTTATTGTATAAAGATGGTTTGTTCTGTAGACGACCGAAAAAATATATAACTTAAAGAGGCTAATAATTTTATTCTTAAAATGTTTTTTTAAACTGCTTTTATTCTAGCCAAAATAAAACAAATAAGACTTTCTCCAGAAGAAAAAATATTATCAGACATACTGTGAAAATTTCCTTGCTCTGTTGAACATCTATTGGGAAATATTTAAAAAAGAAAAAAAAATCAAGGAGGGCTAATAATTCTGACTTCAACTGTGTGTATCACATATATGTAATAAATATGTACAACACACATATTATGTCGAAACAAACTTTTATTTTGGATTAATCACAATAAATCGTTGGCCAGCATTACCCATAATATAATTCACAGGTATAAAACCTCTCCATCAATACAGCACAAATCACTGTATAAGAAGCTAATTGGGGCAGTAAGTAAGTTTGTTTACTTAATTACTTCTTTGGAGAAACTGTATACATTCCTTTGTGTTTATTCGCAGGCTTGGATACCTTACACTCTACCTATTTCTCTATACTTCTTTCTTCAGCGGTTTCAGTTGAAGCCACTACCAGAACCTTCTGAATTTATGAGAACATTCATCCTGTTGCACTTCATACAACACCGAATCAATGCGACCCGTGGGAATTTACCTGCTTTCTGAGCGCCTCGAAGGCTGCGCTGATGGTGTGCACGCGCGTTCTCTCGCGCGCGTTCGCCAGTAGCCTCCGAGTCTGCTGAATGGCTTTGATCTCCGTGACGACGCCAGACGGCTCTCCAGCGCGTTTCCTAGGCGACTCCGCGCGCTCGCTCCCGCCTGCAGGCGCCTGAGAGGCTGCGCGCTGAGACAACACAACCCGTTCCAAAGGAAAAACCTGCGGAGCGTTCAAAACGGACACTTGAGGACTAGCTTGAACTATTTTGCTGTTGACAGTCTTTTCGGAGACGGATCTTAATTTAGAGTCAGGTACTTCTCCTGCAGTTATGGTGTTAATCCTCATGTCAACGGCGGTGTTCAAATCGTCGTTTCTGACACTGTCATCCCTCGACGCGATGATTTCCGACCTGTGCGTTTCTTGCGGACAACCGTCTCCAAGTGTCTCTGCCATAAGATGCGAGTTTTTGTAGAGTTTAAAGTAAGGGTAATGATCCTCACTGACATGCTTAATTGGCTCTCGTGCTTTCCGTTTCATTTTCTTGTCTCCTGACACCGTGTTCAGGATCTTGCAGGGACCGTTTAGATGTGGGTTCTTCATTTCGGATGTCCAGCCTGACTTAGCCTTCAAGTCCAGTAAAAAAAACGTAAAGGATGAAGAAAAAAATTAGAATGAAAGCTGAAGCGCGCTGTAAGTGTCAAACGAGCGCTCGGTCAGCTGCAGTGAAGTCTTCTGGAAGAATCATGTCTGCTTCGCTTGTTTAAAACTCCATGTCAGTGTATTTCTGAGGTGACGTGCTTCTCCTGTGGTTTCCAAGAGTCTTGTGAAGTCAGGCAGACATTGCCAGGACATTTTTGTGAATGTGCTCGACAGTTCATCTGTGTTTATTTAGCCTCAGTTAACACAGAAGCCCCTGTTGGTGAGATAAGTCAGCGCCGAGAGACCGCCCAAAATAAACCCTCCAAGAGGACCTGACACATTACCAATGAAAGCACTCTGTCCACACATTTTCTAATAAATGATGATTGAATAAATAAATTCATTATACATTAATAAAATGTCATATATATATATATATAT